>OMLM01014470.1:18324-31187 GCA_900302695.1 Helostoma temminkii
TGATTTTCTGCACATATTGCTTACTTTGTTTTTCCTCATATGAAATTCATTCATCTCGTAGTTAATTTCTGCAACAGGTCTAAGAAACACATCAAATCTGTCCATGGAATTGGATTCTAAGTTCAATTTGCTCTGTAGAATTACTGTTTGCCATCTCAGCTTGGTGGGATTCCTTCCATTCACCTACCCCCCTTGATTGTGCTGTAATAGAGTTGTCAGGGGGGAGAGTGGGGTTTGGTGGCAAAGTCCTAGGTACACACTGTGCTACTGTCTGGTAAATGTGAGGGGAAAATGCAAATCTGTGGTAATGCTTTTGAACATTTCCTCTTCCTTGCCATTTGGAAGTGCATAAACAAATGATAATGACTAATAAATACTGAAAAATTATAATGAATCCCTAAGAAATTTAGAGATTGCTTTATAATTGCCTATTTAAATAAATGGCAATAAAGCCAAAGAGGGAATGAAATGGTTAATACTTTATGGCCCATACATGTGTTATTTATTGTAATGTCTAAAAGGATGTCTAGATATTTGATGAAAAGTTTTGCTGGTACAGTATATGATCTGTAGAGTGGAATAATTGATATTACATGATTAAGTCATGTAATTGGTGTGCTTGTCATTGCTGATTGCTGCACCAGGAGAAAGTTATGTTTGACTGCCCCCACTGAGCATGTGTGCATTTGCATCTGCAAGCAGCAATAACCACTAACATCTCTTTGCAGTAATATATATTCAGATGCAATGTGAAATATGAGAGGAAAATAAATCACATTTGATATATCCATCATAACCAAGAATTGACTAAATAAGGGAGAAGGAAGGCAGTGTGATGCATGGATGAGCGAGGACTTTTTTCATTTTATTTTCCCTGCTGTAATTCTCATTGCTCTACTTCACGGACATTTCACTGACGGCTCAAGCCATCATGAGGCCATGCATCAAATAAGGGATCCACTTTTCAATAAAGCCAAATCAATGTTCACTTGGGTATGAATTTGAAGAAGTGAGTTTATTGAAAAGCACTGGGGCGTACAGGAAAGTTCTTACATGTACTGCAAAATAAAATGTGACAATAAAGGACTAAAATGGACAAAGTCTGAATAATTTTAAAGAATTCTTTATTCATTGGGTACATTTATCCTCCTGAGATTTTAGGGGCATAATTAGCAGATTCATCTGGCCATACAAATTTCTGTGTGAAGTGGATCAATTCCACAAAAAATGAGTGCTTGTAACCTAAGCATGATGGATGTTGCTGAAAACAAAAAGTACAGTATACTGGATACTGCACTACTGTAGTCTTCTTCAGCTCTCATTTATCCACTGAATGTTTTCATTTTTTCATTCTCAATTGTGTAAGCATCTCTGAAGAGGCCATGGCAAGTAAAATGATGCAGTTAATTGAATGCTATTCTAATGCTAAAAAAGTATTAATGAAAAAAAAGAAACTATAAGCAAAAGAAGGAGGAGGATTAAAAATCACCTAAGCATAGCAAACAACTGTTATTTTTTATTTACGGTTTAACTAATTAACTAATATCTAGAATGAAAAAATATGTGTCATGGTCTGCATTTGTACATTTAGATTTCATTTCCAGCAACAGAATAGGTTTAGCACTGATTCTGTTTGTTACAGCTGTCAGTCATCATTGTAATTATCAGCAGCGATATGGAACTGCCTACACACACCATGACACACACACACACGCATAATCAATCGTGTAATTATGGTGTATAGAAGGAAATATCTTGCAGTCAGTAATGTGTCTGCATAGTGAGAGTCACAGTATGACAGAATAATAACCATCATTAAGGTATGAAGACACAGGCTTGTAGTTCTCAACAAATATCACTTCTTTACGCACCATTAAATCAACTGTCTAGGTATGTATGTATAATCCTGAATGTGAGCATTTGTATGTAACAAACTTAGGATCCGTAGGTCATCCTAAAGTGCATGTACGTCCCTCCGGGAACAAACAGCAAGTTTCCTTTTCTTTTTAATTTTTTACTATATGTGTGTATTGTGGGTTGGGTTCAGTTTGAATCTACTTTTTAAAATATTTTAACTATAATGAGACCTTATGTGTGGACTAAGAAATAAGAATGAGAACTTGAGTCTGTTCAAGGCCCAATGATTATGTGATTAAACAGTACTGGCAAAAATGTTCATATGACACAAATAGATTTGGATCACAGTTTAAAATGTTTACATGGATTTATTAATGCAATCTTAATGAGTAATTACTGCAATGCAAAAAGGTTGTGGATGTTTAATTGTTTACATGGACACACAGTTTACTTTACTCTGTATGTTACTTATTTGGAGATCTTCTCATGTATTTGTATGTGGGGGGTGCGCTGTGTATTTGTTAAGTGTGAGTTTCCCTTTGTTGGACATGAAGGGTAATTGCAGCTTTTGTTGACTGTTGGAGGCAGGTGGTGAGCCATCTGGTGACGGCAGGTAAGAGAGAAGGATGGAGGGGCTTTGGGGACAGAGGAGCGCTGAGTGGCAGAGGAAAGAATGGATGCACCCCACCATCAATCACACATGGATGAACAGCAGGCACAGGGGCAATGGGATGACTTGGAAGATGGGGAGGACAGAAGATAGAATGAAAAATAGAGATAAAAGAGGAGTTGAGTTACTTTGAGAATTGTCTGATCAGTATGTGTGGACATGCTTTTGTGACAATGAAGGAATAATGAGATGGAGAGAAACAAAAGGAGAAACAGAACAGAAATACCAACAAAAACATACAGTACCTCAATGTGAAAGATTACATATTGTAACCCTAGTTCTATGAGAGCCTGTTTGGCATTCACAAGAAGTGCTACTTTGCTCATCAGAAGCCATCTGGTTAGACACTTGCTGACACAATTAAAGTTGCAGGTTTTATTGAATTTCACCAAGGCTTCACTTCTATATGCATGTCACGCTTTCCAACATATTTATGACTCTTTTACAACATCACCAAGTAAACTTCTAGCCATTACAAAGAACTAAGTTTTGCACCCTGACTGATGGAAATGCAATAGAAAGTTAGGCCTGAAGCATGTCTGAGTTGAAGTGCTTCTGGATGTAAATAATGAGAGTAGAAGCTTGCATCTGGTGCCTGACAATGAGCAACTCTTGTGCCGCTCAAAGTTTTGTTTGCAAAAACTTGTTTTTTTTTTTGTTTGCAAACATATTTCATATGTTTGCACTGAAAAGTGCAAGTACAAGTTAAGTTAAAGTCAAAACTGTTGTAAGATATTTTGTTTCAGATGTTTTGAGGTGTGTTGATGATGTGCATTACCTCTGGCTAATAAACAGAGAAATCAATGCAAGTCCTTATAAATAATAAATAATAAATAAAACTTTTTTTTGGCAAGTTACTAATCAAGTGGTACAGACTTGAGAAAAATGCTTGATCTCTGAGGGATGGATTTCCCAGTATTTACTTAGTTTTATATTTGCAGTTATATGAGGAGAAGATGTCCTCTCATGCTCTTTGCACAAAATATATGAAATTACCTTTTGTTCAAGTACAGTATTGATAAGAGTAAAAATACCGTTTTCTTGTTCTCCTGAGCTAAAGCCTCTATCTCCAGTCTGACAGTACAACATATAAAGAGCTATTATAGACTGATGTATGAATGTTGCAGGTTCCTTGATTGCCACAATGGCTCACAACGGGGCAGCACTTAGACATAGACATTTTAAAAAAAGCTCTATACAGCTGTAAAAAGAAAATTCTGACATAGAGAAGATTGTGCATTGATTTGCATGCATTAATGTGCACTATGTATTCATCTGCAGTATGTATGCATATGTATGTCTACATTTGTGTGTGAGTGCTGTGTAGAATCATTTTACTGTCACAAGCCTTCAGGGATATGGGTTCCTTTTCTAGACACAGTCGACCCAGTTAAATTAATCTAATTGCAGGATAGGATAGTGCAAAACTGCCACAAAACTCTGCAACAGTAAGGAGCAGTGAGATCAAATGAAGTTAGAGTTTAAATAGCTCTATTAGCCAGTGTACTCTGTCTGGTGAGCACAGAGCAGAATTACTCTAATGATGTGGAAAAGTAGACTTTTGCATACACATGCTTTTACATCCAGATACAGGAATCTGCCCAGCTAATACACTGTGGAGGCACATGGAACCTTAGGAATACAGGCTGGAACTCAAAATTCTAGATATGATTTGTCACTTTCCTCTTGAAATATTATTATGGAGTTATGCAGTCCATCCACTTGATTGTACTATGAGATCCTGTGATGAGAACCATTGATTGAGGTTACATCGAAAAAGTTGCAACACTGCATATCAATAGAACATTTAGACTCTTTTCTGAAATGTCAAACCTCACCACATAATACATTGATGTGTTGTATTATTTTTTGGATCTGACATAGAACCAGAAGAATAGTGTTATATATTTAATGAGTCAATACATGCCCATGCTGTCTGCACAGCTAAAATATAGTCATCTTAAATGGATTCAAAGTATGTGTGCTGGTCCTCGTAAGAGCTTTAAAAGTCACATAAAATGAATGTCATTTCACAAATTGAGCGAGGTGTCACCAATCACCTGATTGAAAACACCAGAGCTTATTTCTGTCTTTATGCAAATGCGGCCAAGAGATGTTTGGATATTAGCAGTATTTCACTCCTGCTGAACTTTGCTGTGGCAGGTATTTGATTGGCAAGGTGGTTATGAATAAATATGCATTAAAATTCTGTATTGGGATTGGTGGGCAGATGAGGAAAGAAGAAGGAATGGGAAGTAACTGAAAAAATGATATGAAATAAAGAAAGCAAAGAGTTGGGGCAAATGCAATACAGATACTCTTTTGCATGGATTGTACAGCACTTAAGGTTTGATAAAGTGGAGATCAGTTATGCTGCTTTTTTATTATTTTCACATTTACACAGATTAGCAGCTCATCTGCTTGTCAAGATTTTAAAGTTACAAGTCAGCTTTCTCATTGTTGTGTATATCACTGTTCTTGCCAAGGTACCAAGTCAGTTCTGTTACAGTACATGTGAAGTTAAGTAAAATTACATACATAGATATTTTGTATGTGTCTCAGGAAGAAATGCTGCTTACTTGCCTCTGTAACACTGTTTGATCACATCTATCCATACTGCACATTCTTACAGTATCTGTCTCCCAGTTCAGTACATCTGAATGTGCTAGATGTACTGATGGATGCATACATATACTGTATAGATGTGCAGTAAGTTTTTACCCCTCCCCCTTGCCTCTCCAACAGTGAAGAGATGATTCAGGAGATTCTGTAGCTTTGATGTACCAAAGGGTATCCACAACCGACAACTCCCATATGTAAAGCCTGATAGTTCTGTATCCCCAGCTTCCTTATAGCTTCCCCATGATACAGACAAGAGAGAAAACCCATGCCACATGGGACAAGTTATGACATAAGTCAACATCTAACAACTGACTAGCTGTATGAATGCCTTTCTGTGGATTTATCTAGTTTTTTATGTCTTTTAAGTCTTTATGTCAGCATCATGTGCAAGGCATCTTCAGTCAGCATGGTACCACTCCATACTGGCGAAGCATGCCATTCTCTCTGGTAAGTGACTGATAATAACTTTATTTTGCAGCAGAAAATAAGTATTAATTAAAAAGGTAGGTGCTGAAATACCCTTTGTAATGGCCTGACCATCTCAAGCATCAGATCTCCCACTGAACTGGTGAGGGAGAAGCTAGACTGAAGCGGTCACTAGCACAGCAAAGTAAAATTTAACATGTAAACTTGATTTGGCCATTATTCTGTGCTTAAATTGTTATTCACGAATTGTTGTTCATTTGTTGTGTTTTGTGATCTACTACATTTGAATGAATAGAACAAACAAAACAAACTTTTATATTGTAAGCTGTTCCTAATAGTTTGTCTGCCATCACTTACATCAAACAGGATAAGCAAAACAGCAGGCATGTCTTTTACTACAATGCAGTAACTTTAAATAACAACCAGTTCGATTCATTTTTATGCCTCTGCATTTGTTTAGTGAAGCGAGTTGCTCCTCTGGGTAGAGTTGTTTGATGGTGAAGGGGCTGAGTGGGTGGGGGGTCTGATGAACATACAGTGAAATGGCAGGTTGCTTCTAGCCCTAGGCTCTCCTGCCAGCTATCCAAAAGTTCACAGCATTCATATCATAGAAATAAAGTATATCATTGACCAAAGAACAAAATATGTATTCAGCAAAATGAAAGAAAACAGGTGTATGTCAGACTTTCTGCACGCTGTACTCAAATCAAATGCTCTAAAAAAATTAAGAGGTTATTTTCTATCGATGGAAGACTTCAAAATATGCCGACCATAAGAGTAACACAGAGCAACTTGCTCAGTTCACAAGTTATTTGTTCCTGTTCAGGTAGTGTCCTGCAGCCTAATCAGCTGACATTAATCAATGTCATCTTCTCATTTACTTTTAATTGTTAATACAAGTCAACTTTCTGAATTACAGTAAACAATAACAAATCATCTAGTCAGAAGATGTTACTGACAAGTATGTGGGATAGTATGAAGTACTGAACAAACATAGATTGTGTTATTAAAATAATGTGAACCTATTGCAACTGTGAATGCAGAAATGACCAAATATCACACAACACAAACTTTGTCCACTCAGTCCAAAGACGTTAATGAACAGAGTTGAGGTTGATGGTGGCACTTGGTGTACATGTAGCTGTCACACAGCGTTAGTGTTAGCACTGGGGTCAAGCGTAGCCAGAGTGAGCTCTGACTTCCTCTGAGTTAACACCAGCTCATTAGTCAAGTGGAGCAGGGCAGTCACACCTCAACACACACACTAATTCTCTTTTTCTGCCTCTCACTTGTTGTCTGTCTTCCCGATGTTCAGTCTCTCTCAGTTACTGTCTGTCTCCTTGTCCCTCTGCGTGTGTCTGTCCCTTTCTCTCTCTATCCATCAAATTCTTAAAAAAAACAAACAAATACGAAATTTGCATATATGTCTTTATCTCTCTCAGAACAGATTGTATTAACACAAATATATGGTCTATTTACTGGGTACAGAGTGAATTACTTTCCTGTTTCCCACCACACTCTCCTGTTTTCATCTGTGTTGCATTCTCCTGCTCTCTTTTCTCTCTGTCTTTCCTCTGCTTTCTATTTTTTGTCTCCCCATTTCTTCCCAGTGACTTTGTTCATGCTAATCCCAGTAGAGAGTTAATTATAGACTATAGGTCTAATGGCATGAAGTAATTATAGAAATCCAATGAGAATACACTGGTCACACCCACTTTGTATCCCTCCCCTTAATATTCACTCTCCTTTTTTTAGCATATCTACTTCACCTCTTCCATTACCACTCCATTTCTTAATTTAAAGGAAAAAATACACAAAAGAGACTAATTATGATTTTAGACATGATTGACTGTAGTGACATTTAATATCACAACAGTAATGTCAAAAACAGTCTAAAATATACATATCTATGTAATTATTAGTGGACTGAATTTAATTCACATCAATAGGAAAGACAACAAAAAGAAAATGTGGCCTGTTATAACAGAAAACATCAAAAACAAATAATAAAACTAATATTGCATTCTCTGAATGCTATGAATATTTGCTACATGTCAAGCTATCATGCTCTGTATCAGAGTATCTCATACATACAAACCAATGAAATATAAATTCTCTGCATTGGATTGGATTGGTGATGTACTCCACACTATGCTGTTGAGAAGCCTGGATTTTAATTGTCAGATTGCAGTTGTGTTGCTGACAGGGTTGGTGCCATCTGACCTCATCTCTATGGTAAGTTGACCACATGGATTGCATGAGGACTGTAGGGTATTTCATGTTTCATATTTCAGAGCCTTGGTATAGAATTTGTGCTGACATCAAATTATTCTTGACAAATTAGTCATGAAACATTAGTCACAAAGCTTTTAAGTGACAAGAAATAAATGACGAATTAGTCCTCTCCTTCACAAAACTTGCTTGAAGAAAGATCAAGGTTGTAAAACTGACAGAAGTTGACATCTGGGTGTAGACTTTTTAATGGCTTCCAACAGTAAGAAGTGTTTTGTCTTTGTGTTGTGTTGCTCCTGGAGCTTGAAAGTAGAGCGGTAATGTTATATTACACTTACTATTTTTTCATTGGCCTGAGTCTGTTGATAACATTTTATCTGGAAAGAATACACAATAACTAATCATGCATAAAGACTTGGCTGTCATGAGTTTTTAAAACCTGACTACTTGAAGTGAGTGTCTTCACAACCCCATTTCAGTCTGGATAAACGTACCCCACGGTAAGTCAGAGACAGTGCCAATAGGAGGGTGAGGGGTTGGAGGTAGGGCTTAGCAGCAGCAGCAGCCTTACAACAAAGTTTACAGTGTTTTTAGCATTGTTAGCAAGAAAGCAATGGCATTTGTATCTTACATTATAATTATCCGTATTTTCTATCAAGACACGACAAGACCTCTCCTTTGTTGTATTGAACCACAAATGATATGTTTATTTATTTATTTACTTGCTTGCACTGAAATGCCACACTGAGTGTACATTCAGTAGTTATTGCAGTAACAACAACAATATTTGCTGCTTTATTTCCATTTATTTATCTTGCAGTATACATTAGTTTACAGTGTCTCAGTGTCAGTAGGCTGTCTGGGGCCTGTATGTCTGTGAATCCCAACCCAGCTCATGCCTTCCAAAAATTATATATTGTATTATAAACAATTTATTAATTACTTGCAATAACCAGATTATGACCCTAGAGGGAACTTTGTTTATCGCTATAGATTGGGATGTCACATTATTATCTGGCTCTGATTTCCACCATGGTCAAGTTTTAAAAATAGAAGAAAATCTAATCTAATCTAATCTAATCTAATCTAATCTAATCTAATCTAATCTAATCTAATATCCATTTCTGAATTAGGCCTTCCTTACATACAGTAGATTAATGGATAATGGGGTTACTTACCTAACAAATAAAAAAACTCATATATGGTTTATTATAAAACTTAAAATGTTTATAAAGAAGTATTAAAAGATAATCACTCCATCACTTAACCTGCTTGTTATAAACATGTTACACCCATTCTTCAGATTCCAATTGACTCCCAGAGTGAAAAAAATAATTTAAAATGCTTTGGCCTTGTAACCTTACATCAGATGGACTTTTTTCTCATATTTTTCTTTTTTAGTATAACAGAATACTCAGTATGAAGCTTATTTTCATTTCATTCCCACAGCCACCTGGAGTTGTTTGCAGCGATTATGGTGTGTTCCTTCCTAAGTATTCAGTTAATTTGCAACACAAAGTAATGCTTGTCAAAATTACTCGCTTGAGGTGCGTATCACTCCCATAAAGCTGTTGACTTTGTCTCAAGTATAAATGCTTGATTGTGATTTGGAAAGACTTCACTCCTGGTGGGAGACCTACCCTGGGTTAAGTGGGATGTCTTCTTCTTTTCCCTGTGGGAAGAAGTTCAATAAATGATGCTCAACTAGTTTGTGTGTGTCTGAGTACATGCATATACAGGATGTGTGTGTGCACCGCTGGAAATGACTTGAATTAGATCTGACACCACACACTGTTTGAGACATAGCTATGTGGTTTGTTTGAGTAAAGGACATGCTCACATACCTAGCTCATTGCTTACACTGAATAGGATAAAATTCAACAGAATTAGAACTGCACAACTCTCTTAGAAGTCTCTTGAATTTGCACATCATTACTGTACTGCAGCTGAAATGAACATCTCTAGGTTAAAAAAGAAAAAAACTCTTAAATGTCACCTTCTCAAAGGGTTGCTATCAATTAATCAACTTCAGGAGTTTTATTTCACTGACCTTTGCACTTTAGGCCAATTAAAATGATTAAGGTGTGATATATATGCCTGTACCTCATATAGCAGCTCACTGATGGAACATTTACCATTACTCGTTGACACTTCCTATTGAAAAAGATGTGAAAGTTGGGTAAATACTTGAGCAGCATGCCTAGCTTTATAACATGATAGATACATTTATCAATGTAGGTCCCTCATCCTGTTTTACTTCATCTCAAACATACTCTGCTGCCTTGGGATGTGAAGACTGCACCGGTTATTATAACACCACACATTTCTTTTCAACTCTCCAGCCACAAATACTTTGGTGATGTGCTTATTATAGTCCCATCTTTGTGTTGCATGGAGTAATTGTATTCTTTGTTCGTATATACAACTGTGCTACATGTCA
This sequence comes from Helostoma temminkii, assembly GCA_900302695.1. Lineage (NCBI taxonomy): Eukaryota > Metazoa > Chordata > Actinopteri > Anabantiformes > Helostomatidae > Helostoma > Helostoma temminkii. Next base: position 28,572 of record OMLM01014470.1, read on the forward strand.
CAGGTATTTTTTACAAGTACGGCTAGTAGTTTTTAGAATGAGCTCTATAGCATCTGCTGTGTAAATGTGTCACTGTTTTAAGCCAAGTAAATGTTCTGATATGATGAACATCAAGGTTTGTAATGCTCTCAAAAGTGCTAACAGTAATGACAGTAGCTCAGTTGGTAGGGCAGTCATCTTTGAAACCACAAAGTTGGTAGTTTGACTCCTGGTATACCCGCTACATGTCAAAGAGTCCCTGGACCAGACACTGAGCCCCTGTACCTGATGTTACAACATAGTGCGAGAGTAACTACAAAACTAATATTAGTTATCGTCAGTGTTAGACAATCATATTGTATTCCAGGTTTTACACAGTTATACCAGAGGAGAGTGTACATAGTGTTTACTCTACACACAAGTATACGATAGATCTGCCCTCCTTCTTAGCTTCCTTCCGCCTCCCTACAGCTCAGATTTGTGTGATAACCCCTTATAATTCTCATTATGGTGTGTCAGGTTTGGTGCTGGAGCGTCCGGGAAGCATCCGGGAAGCTTAACTGTCTCAGCAGCAGCATTCCAAACCAGCTTTACTGTTCCTCTCCCAAACTGAGACTGAGACACCATTGGTAGTATATTAGGCACAGCATAAGCCTTTCAGCCAAAATAATTTGGTTTGGAAAAACAATGGCACGCAATCAGTTAACACTGAAATCACTCTGTGGTGAGATTTGTTTTTCAATATTCAAGGATGGCTTGCACTCATTAGTTACTTCCCTTCCTGCCCCTTTAGTTTTACTGCTGACCCTCAAGTGCTCTTCTAGATGTGCTGATCAAGGATGATATCTCTTAGGTATGCAGTGTTCCAGCAGGATTCTCAAACCTAGGTCTCTGCTACTGTCCCAGTTCTGCCACTGCTGGTATTTGCACTCTCAGAGGATGGAGACAATATCATCTTGTCTCATGCAACTAAAAATAATGTTTTCTCACCCTTTGTTTCACCTTACTTATTAAAATACCTGTATTGGTGAAGTAACACGTGCGGTTCAAAAAAATTTCTACGAAATCATCGGCACGCACACAGCAGAAAGGCAAGAGTGCTGTCACTATCTTACTTTGGCCACATTGCAGCATGCACTGCTAAATGGCTTGGGAGTATATGAACTGGATCAGGTGTGTTCAATGAATCAGAAGCTGTAAGTGTAGAGATAGTGGAAAAAGAAGCAGGACAGTGTGCAGAGGACCAGGGTTAAGAAACACTGTTCTAGACTCATTAAGTGTAAGGGATAGTTGGTGGTGGAGTGGTTAGCACTGATAGCTACAAGGTCTTTGGTTTGAATCTAAAGGCAGTATGTTTGAATCTTCCACCCTAAGAATATCACTAGAATTAGGAGCATCGTGTCTCAAAGAGATGTTGAAAAACTAGCCCACGCATTTGTTACCTCTAGACTGGACTACACTAACGCTCCCTGTAAAATCTACAATGAAATTTAAAATCATACTCCTCACATATAAAGCAATTAATAATTCAGCTTCCCCATATCTAAAAGACCTCATAGTACCATATCATCCCAGCAGAACCATTCGCTCTCAGAGTGCAGGTCTACTTGTGGTTCCTAGAGTTTAAAATACTGAATGGAAGAAAGAGTCTTTACCTACAAAGCTCCTCTCTTGTGGAACCAGCTCCCAGTTCAGGCTTGAAAAGCAGACACTCTCTCTACTTTTAAGACTAGGTTTAACTCTTTCCTTTTCGATAAAGCTTATAGTCAGAGCTGGTTCAGGTGACTCTGAACCATCTCTTAATTATGCTGCTAAAGTTTTAGACTGCTGGGGGATCACCTTTGACACACTGAGCTCCTCTCCTCACCATCCACTCATATGCAGCTATTTCATGCCATCTGTAGTTGTGCTTCTTCCTCTCTGTCTCCCTCTCTCTATACCTTTCCGTAGGTATCCCCAGCCTCAGACTTGTGTGTCTCCAGTGTGCAGTTGCTGGCCCAACCAACCTGCCCAGTGTTTAGTCTGCTTATTGTTGTTGTTGTTGTTGTTGTTTTTGTTGTTGTCCTCTTCCACCCCAACCAATTGAAGCAAATGGCCACCCACTCTGATCTTGGCTCTGCTGAAGGTTTCTTTCTTTAAATTGAGTAGTTTTCTGTCTGCTGTTGCCTAGTGCTTGCTCAAGTGGGATTTGTTGGTATTTTTACAATTTTAGTGTTATTGTTGTTATTGTTTAATATTCTAAAAGGTCTTAAACTTTACATTGAACATGATTTGTTGTAAATTAGTGATATATAAATAAACTGAATTGAAATGAATTGATTTTTTAAATGCAGAAGCTGTGAGGGATTTGTATATTTCTGTTAACTGACAGCAAAAATCTAACCTGTAAATATGACAAAGAGACTCATTTAAAGTGCAGTGATTCAATTCAGTAGTAAAATATGTGCAAGTTTTTAGGGTAGAGTCTAATGTGTGTGCTGTGTCAGTGTCTCTAGGTTTATGTAATGTATGTGTGTGTGTGTGTGTGTGTGTGTGTGTGTGTGTGTGTGAGGGAGAGAGAGAGAGACAGAGATGGATGGAGTTTCTAGTATAAAAACTAAAGTTAAATGTCACACCTGCCTGTCACAACACACCTGC
>OMLM01014470.1:32408-69647 GCA_900302695.1 Helostoma temminkii
AAACAGGCAGTAAAAATGAAATATCACAGAAGTGGACAAGAGTAAAAAAATCAACACACTATTTGCAGAACTAAATGAATGTGAATCACGTTCAGCAATTCAAGTCAGCTTCTAGTCCAGAAAGACGACCCGCAGCTTATAACATACAACAAAGACTGTATGAGGTTGAATATAACTAAGCCTGTTGTACTGTAACTATGGGTAACATAAGAAATGGTAGATAATTTTATCAGATTATTACAGACTGTTGCAGCTAACAGTGAGACTAACTGCAAGCCTCACCTAGAACCCTCTGAGCTTTAACTCAATTTTAATTAGCTAATGCTAATATTTACTCCTGTACTGTACTGTACAATTTTTTTGCACTTGTGCACTAGTTCAGGAAATCTAGTACTTTTGCTTCACTGCTTCTATTTGACAGCTTTATTTACTAGTTGCTTTTTTGCAGGTGTAGCATCTTATAAAAAATGTAATAAATATTATGAGAATATACCTATATTGACAATGCAGCAGAGCATATTTGGGGATTTACTTAAAACTTTGGCCAAGGCTATGGATTAAAGTTGAAGAAGAAATGTCATCTCAGGATATTAGAATATTTCTTCCATAGATGTAGACATGAAGTACAATCACATAATCATCTTAATCACTTATCAGCTGTATAAAAAAAGAATATTTTTGCATAATGTGTCAAGAACATCTGACAAGGACAGGCATGCACCCTAATTAGAAGACCAAGACTTTGCAATGGACTATATGATTGTTTCTCTTTAGAGGATACGGACAATCATCTAATGAGAATTACTGCAGAAGTTCTATTCCATTGTCTTTAGTTGGTTGTGTTAATTTTACAAAGTTGTTCACTCCATAATGTAGGATTTTTAATCTCAGCAATTATTTCTACAAATTCAATGTGTGATTTTTTTCATCAATCCTACTATATTGTCGAGATGTACAGTTACAAGCTTTCACTTTTCTTTGTATGATGCAACATCACATGGGATAAGCTGTCACTTGTAATACATTTCACATCCTAGTGGTTGGGTAGTGCTGGTGGGGGAAGTACTTTCCCAAAACACAAGAATGGATAATTGCAGAAATAAATAAATATAGTGGAATCAACAATAAAGTCATTCTCTTTATGTACCTTCTAAACAAAACCATCCTACCGACTGAAATAATTATGCCAAACAATTATGTCAGTAAGAGAATAATTTAGTCACTTAACCTGGGCTGTGAATATATAACAACAAAACAAACTATAGGAAATTCAGAATTTAACCATAGAGTAAAAAATATATTGTTCACTTCGGAATACTCTTGACTGATTAGCATTATATGATGGATGGACATTGCCTACAGCAGTGTTCATTAGAGGGTTACAACAGGGCAGATTCTGCAGGCTGCTGGCTCTCAGGTGTCTGTCTGGCTAGCCAGCTGGGTCTCTGGCAGCACATGGTGAAACTGACAAGGGGCACTGGCTGGAGTTGGCTTCACAGAGGCCTCAGCTGGCACTAAGCTGCTGAACCTATATCCAGGGAGGCTCTCTGTTGGGACTGAAATGTTGTTTTATGGTCTAATAAATTTGTTAGAAGGCTACATCTTTAGTCTTCTGTGTAATATGTTCATTACTATAAAAAACATCAAATTATATTTGAAGCAGTTAAAGTTCCGATACACATAAAACTTACTGTGTTTTTCATGTCTGCAGCTGTGTTAAAATAATTGGAAAAAGGTTTCCAATGATTATTTATCAATTCAAATGAATAAACTTACATTAGCAAACACAACATGCTATTGGAAAACAGTACTAGTGTTTCATGACTATAGGTGACATTCCAAACTCCATTAACATGTTTGTTTCACCTTATCTATTTACCTCTGAATTGAAAGTCATATATTTATGGATTGTATTTCTCCTTAGGAAAAATAGAGGAGATTAATGATGCAATTTCAGTAGCATATACTTTGAAGTGTGTCTTTTGTTGATACCTCTGGGGAGAACCTAAGTTCTCAAAGGAGGAACATCTGGTGGCCTCCTTTAACTTTAGAGAAGAGCTAAAACACCCACTCCAAGTCTGATGAAGTGTTCTGGACTAGATGACCTATTTTACAAGTTTGAACAAGTTTGAACAGCATGCATAACAAATGACACAGTTATGTAACTTGCAACTTCATCATAAGAATATACAAATTGTAATTAAGAGGTCAATCCCCTTTAAAACACTAGTCCTAGATGGGGTCACTGGCACACACAGTGTTGTAGTATTAGATTGTTGTTATTCATACTTAAGGTGGGTTTATGGTTAATGGTAGTACGTAAATATTTGTGTTCTTAGCTATATAGTCTGGACATTAACTCCTACTTACTATCATGGTCGTACATCCACATTACATCACATCCACTTCCAATGTTTTCTGAGTGCTGTTTATAGTAAGTCCACCATTGTGATATTAACACTCATTCTGACATAAACCTTCATTTACATTTTTTTATGAAATATTTCAATAGAGCATGGTCTGCACTGTCATATTACAATCAGGATTTGCAGTCATACACATTCACATACAACATAGTTCTGTCTATAAATATGTAATAAACAGTACAATACAATAAGGACTATTAAGAAGTAGTTACAGATTGTGCTAGACTCACACAGACATATATATAAGGCATGTACACTGCATGTACCACTGTCTTACGCTAAAGACTTATTGAGCCCTATCTTGATTTGTGACTTTCTGTTGAAAAATTATCTAAAAAAAAAAAAAAAGTTTTCGCCACATGTTATTAACAATCCAATACTACAACACTAATCTGCCCCCTTTTTGTTTGTAAACAAAAAGAACCTATAAACTTCTGTCTTATCTTGATCCAGGACAAGTTACCAGCTTCCTGAAATATCTGTCAGTGTGATTTGTATGTACAAAGTTTTAATGTGTGTAGAGAGAGAGAGAAGTAAAAAGATGAAAAGAGGCTCAGACTGTAAGTGTGTTTAACACGTGGGATCAGAAATAAAAAATATCACTTAACTAATAAATAAGTAAATAAATTTAACTCAGCCTATTAAAATTTTTTGCTATTTCAACCTTCTTATTTTGCAAAGTAAAAAAATCTTGTCACCATGGATGGATTAGAGCCGTTATGCAGCAAGTCAGAAACACATACACACAGACAAGCAAAATAAATATTTACAGGCAAAAGCACACTTGGCTGCCTCAATAAATTTACCTAAGAACTATTTTGAAAACACTTTCCTGGGGGATTTTCTACTCAAGGATGAGGGAGCTTTTTCCACAAGCAATATTCTGCTGTGGAAGATGTGAGGTTCACATTACAGCATTGTTAAACCTTTGAAATATTATGTTCATCACGTTGTAATACATTGTCACTTTTAGTATTGTAATACTCTAATGCCATGTACACACTTCTAGTTACAACTGGCTCCAAATTCACTGCCTTAACACATCTTCCTTAGATGCACACTACACATTTGGTGGTGCTAGTTTTTCTCACAAAAAGCTATTTTCGTTTCCACGGCTCCATTGGCACATTCTGTGCTCCTGTAGCTGTCCCGCTGTACAATTACAAACTTCTTGTTAAGGTGTAAAAGCACAAGGACATTGACAGCAGCTATATCTGCAGAGATTTTTCATGTAAAAACAAATAACCTGCATGAAACTTAAAATTCATTTTAAGTTCTGCTTCATTTGCTGTTTGTGCTGTTAATGTGTCCTGTTTGCTTCTGGCATCAAATGATAACTTTCATGTTAGACATCAGCAAGACATAATTTATATACTATGTAGGTTGCATGGGGAAAGAAATAATGAATTTTGCTATGTCCATTCTATTTGTGAGTGTGCACCTGAATACATTTTATATAATATTTTAAATATTTTGATATATTATTCCAGTGTGTGTATGTGGTTGTATATGTGCTTGTGTGTGTTTGTGTGATTGGGGAGAGCATGACTGAGTGTGTGTCCCATACCCAATCTATCTTCGGCCATGTTCTGGATCAAACATTACATCTGCTCACTACTGTCCTGCTGTGTCCTGCAGCAGGTATTATACTCTCTCTCTCTCTCTCTCTCTCTCTCTCTCACACACACTCACACACACACACACACACACACAATTTCCTGGTATCCTACTCAGCCATCTCCCAGTAGTGACTCGGATGAAACTACCCTTTCTCTAAACTCTGGGGATGAAGAGCCCAACCTCCACAGAAAGAAGAGACATGAGCTCTCAGAGTTCTGCTGATCCACAATGTAAAGCCTGCACTTGAGCTATGTGTTCATCTTTCCATCTGCACTCAGATGGCGAGACAGACTGCTGCACTAGCCAAGTAGCCAGAGGGTATACAAGGGGGGCAAAGAATGAAGGTTGTTAAAGTTGTGCAGACAAGTAATATAATAAGTAGTCTGAATATACAATGACTATAGCAAACACTTTTAAGCTGTTTGAAATGTATTTGATTTAAATTGAAATTGGGTCACCATTTCAAAATGATTAACAAGATTTATATGATTCGTGTGATATACTCACTTACTGTGTTGTCAGTTTGTTTCTTTCTTTGGAGTATGGATGTTATTGTATATAATTTCTTCTTCCTGGATTTAAATTAGTAGACATTAAATTACTGTTCATTGCAATTAAAATGCAGGTTGACTGATGCTGTGTTTTGATACTTTCCCCTTCCTCTTGGTGGCTGTTTTAACTATGTATGTAGAACTTTGTTTCTAAAATCAGATTTTCTGAATGTCTGTACCTGCTGCTTCTGTTATGAGTTGGGTTTGTTTTTAGGGTCCCACACATGTGAATAATTTACTGTGACAGAAACACAAGCAGGGATTTTCCATCTGTTTCTCACCGTAGCCCCAGCAAATGAACCGTCGCTGCTAAAGATAGTGAAAAGAGACCCAGACCATCATCCTGAAGTTTTCCTGGTTCATGCAACTGGGGCCAGAGGGGACAAAGGAAAGAACAGCATCCTATGATGTCTTTGATCTTTACATGATCTCTAAAGACAAAAGCAATCATCAGTGAACCTTTTTGAGTGTGTGATCAGGTGACTGTTGCTGTATATTAGGTCTGGTGTGAGCAGAGTGTATACTGTCATTCTGCAGTCACAATCCCTTGTTAATTAAACCCATAAAGGCTCATGGACAAGGACGACTGTAGTGTGTGGAGTATTGTATATGTCTTTACAGGGAGATTTAATGGTGTATTTAGATGGCTTCTCACTTTGGGCTTAAACATGTTTGTGTGTGTTTTTTAATATTTTATTAAAACAAGCAAGCCAATGTCTTTAAAGTCAAAGAGGCCAGGTTCTCTCCAGGGGTCCATTCTGCAGGCCCAGATGCAGCCAATAGCCTTGCAAATTCCAAGATAGAGCCCTCAAGAGTCAGATGGCACAAATGGACTGGCAACAGCTCAGACAGCCCCACACACACTGGCTACAGATGTAGATGTCCCATTTTTAAATAATATTTATACCCCTATATTGTTTAGGAGACTATTGATTTAAATAGAAAAAATAAATAAATAGCCAAAGTAAATGGCTGCTTGGCCAATGGAACAGCTTCCAGAAAGTGCAAAATGAGTAAAATATGTTTTGATATTGGCTATACACTGTAAATAATTCATGAATAAACGTACTAAGACATACACATGTCCAGGCTGTTATGAAATAAATAAGTAAATAATACAGAAAATTGACTTTCACTGTTATAATATCCCACCTAAAATAATCCAAACTGAGTACTTTTTTAGCTGATAGTTTAAGTATAACAAAATGACATTGTTCACCTATCACTGGTGAATAATGGCTACATTCAAGTACATGTCAAACATGTCAGAATTAAACAGCATTTCTCTTTCTTTCTGGGAAGGAAGAACCCTATAATTTTAATAGTTACTATACAATTACAGTGAACCTTTAAATATTATATGTGGTTTGTATTTCTATTCCCAGGTCAAACATGAACAAACCTGCAATAGTCTTAACTTTTCAAATTATACTATAGTATATCTCAATCATGGCATTCTTATAAGCCATCAAAAATGTCAAAAGTTTAAATCCCTCAGGTTCTAATTTCCTACATCAAACTTGAGTGAATTATGTAGGTTTTTAAGCAAACCTTTCACATAAAAGCATTTTGCTGTCTGTCCAGAAGGCAACATACTGTACACACATATGTGAAAACACAAGTATTCAAAGAAAGTTGAAAAATAGAAACTCTTATTTAATTTCTTTTGCTAGTCAGTTCACTTACTAGTCAGTACACTCTATTTAGATGTTACTGTATGTTATTATGCAGTACACTTTATTACAAATTGATACATTCATGAATGAATGGACAAATAGTTGAGATGGTTCAAATGTAGGCTGGGTAAAAGGCAAATGGAACAGAACAAAATAAAAGAGTACTTGTACTGTACTTTTAAGTGTGTTAGAGAGCCATTTTGAAATCACTGCATATTTAGATCCTGTTTATACAGCTCTTGTCTGTGCTGTTGACCTTGCCTTGTGCCAAGGTGAAGTACTGGACATTAGTGCCAGGCACTCATTACATTATAAGATGAGTAAAACTTGGCCCTCGAGACTAAAGTTCATCTTTATGCCACTCATCATCAACAACAATTGTTGTTATTATAGAAACCACTGTAATTTTTACATAAATATAATCATGTTCATTACTGATTTTGATGTCATTATTGTCACAAGTTGCTTCTCTTGCCATAATTATAGTCATCTTATCTGTCTCTGTCACCTGCATGATCATCATCTTTTTTATCAACCCTTGCACTGCAGAAACCATAATTACCCATCTTGTCAACATAACTATCATTGTCATTGTCATTCCATCATGATTACTGTCAGTAAATAAGTGAATTTCTATTATTATTATTGTTATTATTAATTATTTTTGGGTATCCCTCCTCCTGTATGTACCCTTTGAAAACTTTCTTCACAAACTAATTTGGTACTTACATATCAGTGTGATAATTTATGCACTGAATACAAATGTTGGCATCCCTGGAATTCCCTGCAGTGAGCTAAATTTCTTCCACAATTTCAGATATAATGAAATAGCCTTGCAATTTGTTCCCCCTAGATGCAGCTACAGTTTGCAGAAATGTTTGCATAAATGCATCTCATTGTGTTGAATTGAATTTTATTGCTCTCAGCACAGCCTTACAACAGAATTTAGTGTAATAACATCTTTTCAGTGTTTTGGATGCTTAAAGCTGTAGCGGCATTTAGATTGTTGATTGGTCTTGGAGGATGAAATGCAAAATACTGAGTTACCGTATCTGAGCAAACCTCACGTTTCACATTTTGCCTCAATTTAACAGTGAAGGAACTTTGACCTCTGCCATTAATCAATTCTCCACTGATTGAAAACAGCATTTCTTGTACCTTTGTTTTTTGGTTGAAACACTGATTATCAAAGATGCGCCTCTTACATTGGTAGTGGTAAAAAATAAACAGTTTCAGCCCCAGATGACATGACGCTAAGTACCAATCACTCACACCATATAAACTATAAATATAGCAACATTTTTATTACAAAGAATGTGTGCTTCAGGTTCAAAATTAATTGCATTTGCATAGATTTTCCCAAAAACTATGCCTTCCTCGCAATATTTCCTGTGGTCATGTCAACCATTTCCACTTTGCTTCTTGTTGTAATTTACAAATGCTGCTTTAACCGCTTGGAGAGTTTAGCAATGTGATGTGACAATTTTTCCTAAAAACATGAAAAGCCACTAAGTTTCACAGAGTGTTATCCCCTATTAAAGATGTACCATTTTAGAGGAGAGCAGAAGGCTTTTGCATAGCTCATCATCTCCCTGCAGTGAAATGGTGATGTTTTTATGAGTCTAATGAATATTTTAACTTTTGGGGCAATTACATGACTCTAAATGAATCGAAGCATACTTCAGCTACGTAAAATATGCAAGAACTGTGAAAGACATGATGAATGGTGCCAAACACGTGGCATGTGTTTGAGGTAAACAGAGCTTATATACATATTAAAATGTGTATAATAATTGACCTTGCATTGTGTTTCCGTGTTGTTTTGCCTGAATGTCTAACAAAATAATATATATTACCAAACAAAATAATATGCAAGAATTATTAACAGTTTACCACTTTCATAGACAACAGAGCCACACCCAAATGAAAACTGCACATTCACTGTTTTTTTTTACTTTGAACTCACTTTGAACTTATTGCTTAAATGCCATTACTAACAGCTCTAACACTCACAATGTTTGTTCAGTAAAAGATATCCCTGTGTGTACCATATAAACAGTTTATATTTCACTCATACCATAGGTTACAATGTAGCAAGCAATTACATACCAATACTTTAATGCCAGGCAACTAAAGATGGTGCAGAATTTGTATTTGTTTGTCTTCGTCACTTCTTAATTTCGATTTTTTTTTCGACAGTACACAAACACACTGTAGAAGTAATATCTCACAATTTCTGCGTCTGTGACCCATGAAAATATTTTCTAACCTCTTCTGTCACTCATATCTGCAACAAACAGAAAAGAAACCTCAACAAAGTATTGAGTAAGCATTTTCTATTCTGCTGACCACAATGCTGCTTCACTAAGGCCAATCAGAATGGGATGAGTTACTGGGTGTCATGGCCCAACTCTCGTGTGTGTGTGTGTGTGTGTGTGTGTGTGTGTCTTTTTGCAATACGCCAAGACAGAAAGAGATACAGCATTGTTTGTACGGACACACACACATAAGAAAATGCATGCCTCCTCACTATGTTGTGAAGTCGTGATATTGGTTTTGTAGGCTTTTGTGGGTTATAGTGGATTTATTTTGTTGTATTTGCAGGGTGGAGATATTAGCATAATCTAGGTCAAAGCCTATGAATGCGGATGTGAATGCATGTTTTACTGTTTCTCCCCAAAGACTATAGCACAACCCAGTTCATACATAATTCACTTGACTAGTATCTCTAAGAAGAGATAGTGAGGGAGAGAAAGATGCACAGATAGAAAAAGACATGGCAAAAACTCAACCACAAATAGCAAGTCAAAGGTCCTCAATATGACCTTTCCACTGTAATATCTCCAGTGGAAAGCACTCCAATCATACGCACAAAGAAACAGAACAGTTTGAATTAAAAACTAATTTCAACTGTATCTACTACTGTATCCCTAAAAATACTACAATTTTTCAGTAATCCACTGAAGATATATTCTTGTACTTTTACTGTGTTGATGAATTGTAGAATTGTAAAATAAATGTTACTGCTGTTGAAGTACATTACGTATTGTTGATATGTTAGACTTGTATGTGTGTGTGTGTGTGTGTGTTTGTGTGTGTGTGTGTGCGTGTGCTTGAATGTTGTTTGCAATTTGAGCATTTACATGCAGCGTCAATCGTTTCAATATTGTAAATGCAACTGCAGTCCCAGTACGAGGCACATACTTGATTCGTGTACATCTTTGCTTGAATGTGTATGTTTTTATCCATTTGTGTCTGAGTGTGTGAAGGGATAGGAGGTCTTATTACAGAGAAGGGAAAATGTCAGCTGGCTTTTTTTTTCTGCAGCCAGCTGCACTTCCTTTTCTGACCAATATTAAATTTCTTCATCCATTCCATTTAGAGTGTGGTAAGACAAGAAGCCCTATACTATAGACCATAGAAACTATTTAAAGAACAAAAGAGCTATTTCACAATATTGCCTGTTCTTCCCTATGTTTTGAAGTGGGCTAACATGTCATGCTGATGTATACTAATTTATAGTGTGTAGGCATGTATCCCATTCTGTATGTGTTTGTAGTTTGCAATTTACAGTATATGTATTGCAGTATTACAGTACTGCATGATTGTGTGCAGTGAAATGAAGGTAAATAGTTCTAAAAAGCAGCAAGTCATACAGTATTCTCAGTGGAAGTGGAAGCAGTACTAACACCAGCACACACACACTGAAGAAACACACGTCTGTCTGAAATATTTATACTAAGCGCAGTTAAATGAATACAGGTCATCAGCCTGTTTGCATGCCTCTGTTACTGGTCTATGGTTACTTTCGCATCATTTCATGTACCGTGGACTTGACCTATTGCATTTCTGTAATTTACTTGCAATAAGAGTTGCACCACCCCTTACACTGAGTAACCCTGAATCAAACTTGTGTTTTGTCCACAAATCAGGGCGTTGATGAGTAGTTTAGTATTTATAAGCCACTGTTAATTTTCAAATGGACGGTACTACCTCTAAAAATTATACTATACAACTGTCACTATTATGATTTTGTAGGGAACTACAACCATATTATGCTTTCTGTAAACACATAACATAACATAACATATGACATGACAACATAAGTTGACTTAACACATCAGTTATGTTAAGTCAAGAATTAAATAAACATTACTTAAGTATGTGTTTTGTAAGCTTTTTATAAACATCCATCATTTACAGTATAGATACTGTACTTTTTATCTAGACTTGGGTATATTCATCACAAATCAGTTATAGATGTTATTTGTTAAAGAAAATACCTGATGTCATTTTTCAAGTAATAAAATACTTTTAATAGCCAAATAATATTATTTTTACTAAAGCACTGAGTTTGGTAGCAGTTACCTAAGACTAATGGCACTGGATAATCAATAGCAGCTGCCAACAGTGACTCCTTGGACAGTGAAGAACCTACACGTCCAAATTGGCAGTGGTTTCCACTTCCCATGTGGCCCTTTAATTTGTCATTACATTTGGCCCGTCACTACAAACACAGGCAACACAGCTCCCCTCCCACTCTCTCACTCCAAAGGGCATTTCTAAGCTTCAGAACATGTAAGAAATCAGGCTTTGCTCATACACGAATCATGCATCACACCACTGAACCATTTCACAACATATCTTAGGTTTTCTATTTATTTCTGTAGTGCGCTGTCCATGACATAACATCAAGGCAGACTCGTGGAACAGAAACAGATTAAGCACCTTACAAGCAGGGACATGAAGAGATAATATTTAAAATGTATTTTAACTAGGTAGGCAGTAAGCGTGAGTGGACAGCACTGCAGACATTACACGTGTGTATGTGTGCATTTGTGTCTTTGTGCATGTACCAGTGTGTTTTGGGTGGATCCCGTTCCTCATGTCTGGAGGCCTCTGTCATTGTCACTGTGGTTCATTCCATATTTCTCCTGCCTATGCACCTGGGACATTTTATTTTATTTGCCTGCCATAGACCAAGGTCTGGGTGATTGATGGGCCCACATCAGCTTCTCTCTGCCCATTTATCAACTGCCCGCTGTTAAGGATAGGTAAGTCTCATGCACACACATACACATACATCAATATAAAAATGCATGTAACAGAAAGACTGACTCTAATTTAAAGCCAATTCAGACTTAAACTATATTGGTTCTGTGGAATGCAGTTTCGGTTTAGACACATTTGGGACACAATTGAGGGCCTAAAATGTAGTGTTTAGTGTGTGTGCACTCATGCAGATGTACATAACATCTATAACATCTGTGAATGAGAACTAAACAGACATCTCCGTTCTAAATGTCTGTCAGCCCTGACCCTACAATAAAATCTAAACCAATGAACCAGAGCTGAGAGTAACATTAAAATGGAAAGTCATTTCTGATAAATTATTCAGTGTTTTTTGTCTTTTTAAAAATATTTAATTGGTATCACATTATCTATGGCAAAGTTGTAGATCACAGGCAAATGCTTTACAAAAAACATTAAAACATGGGATTTGGGTGAGATATAAAGATAAAGACAGAGATTTGGAGCAAAATATAGTGCAAGATAAATGTGAGCAAAAAAAGATAATTGCAAGTAAAGTTAGGCAGCCACACTCCGTTGTGAAGCAATATTTATATATTTAAAAGTGTTCTTAGAGGATATGTCACTGAACATGTGTGGCTCAATGATTATCAGGTAGCAAGACCTGACATGGGAAAACTCCAAATAAAGCACAACAGCAGAATTTAGCAGAAAATAGAAAGGCGTTTTTATAGAAACTATTTCAGTTAATATCAACAAATTAATTAAATAGACAATAAAAAGAGCATGGTGATTACAATAGATACAGCACACAAAATTGTGATAATTTTACATACATCAACACCAAGATTAGGTATTTTTTCACCATCCCCCGACCCCTATCATTTAAATAATTACAGGAGCTAACGATAAAGAATTACTATTAAACGCAGAGCATGATATATAACAATGCCTAATCCGTACTACTACTACTACATGTTTTATCACTCTCCATCAGGACTTTGGTACAGTGCAGTTAATGAAATGTGGTTTATCCTGAGCTTCAATGACAGGAGTATTATGTGAATCTTGTCATATCCCATGAGTGTGTTTTGACATACAAAGTGCAGGAAAGGTGCCAAGAACAAATGGGAGTCAACAAGAACATGACAACAGGCAGTTCAAGTAGCCACTTAGTTTGAAGAGTTATTAATAGGCAATGACAACAATGAGTTGAGTGGATCTCTCTGTCTGTGTCACTTGCCTGAAGGAACATCAAGCTGAGCATTTATGCTGAATTGCTTTATATAGCGGGACCAGCAGTAAGGAAGCTTCTGTTTTGTGTTATTAAAGCTTTGTCAACATTACAAATCTGATGATATAACCCTCAAAAGGATTTGTGGTTGACTATATGGGCTCTTTGTTCCTCTCTATATGCTTGCAAAAAGACTGGTGTGGGATTTTTCAAGCTGGTCTTAATAACACATGGTCTGGTCTTAATATACATGATGATGAATACTAACCACGCCTCCTAAAAATTACTTTCCTACACAACTGAACTGCAATCAAAGTTGTGTTTTAACAGCAAACGTAATCATTATGCTGTCATGTAATGTATTTTGTAAATGAATGAAACGTCACATTAATTAACAGAAAACAAGTCAGGTGGTTGGGGTGGTTGGTATGCGTATACTGTACAGGACTCATGAGATGCAGATAAGAGATTAAGAGCACAGCCCTGTATGAGATTTAGGGTTTCAATATGAATGACTTCTGGTACAGATTGTGTTTTTACGCAGCCTTTATGTGTGAAGTGACTCTATTAACCAAGCCTACAACCCTTTCCTGACCCTAACCCAACCATAAAACATGTTAAAAAACATATCTGTTGCTAAACTGCAAGATTAGATATTTTCACAGAAGAAAAAACAAGATGTTGTAGATCTGATATATTGGATACATAAATACATAGCCTTTGGACATTTAATTTAAGGATTCATATATTAGTGACTAGTGTTATTTGCATTAATTATGCACATATGGTTACTATGTCAGAAAAGGTAATCTGAAAAAGTTATTTGCAATTATGTTTCTCACAAAAATATGTTTGTGATTGCAGTTTAGTTGTATAGGAACATAATTTTTAGGAGACTGGGTTGTAAATGTTGTTCACACATACTACTGGAACATGCACAGTGCATTCTATTAACCACTACTACACCAATTGTAAATATGTGTGCATTTTTCATCCATGGACTAACAAGATCACTGTGACCTTATTCTACTTTATAAATACTGCACAGGCCTTTATTCAGTTCATTTTGTTCATATGCATGTATGCCTGAAGACAAAGCTGGTTGCAAAGACTTTCCAGACAATCAATAGGCAGAGTAGCAGGTGGGTAGAGATTATTCTGGATAATGATGACAATAAAAGGATTGGGGAGAATAAAGATAGCAGAGAGACAGTTGTAGAGACAGAAGTAATGGAACAAAAAAAGAACAGACAGGATGGGGGCATGAGATGCTTGAACATTAACAGTCTGGATTCAAAGTCACCTTCATTACATTATCTAGTTCTTAATATCTTTGTTACATAAATATACTTTATATCTGTCTTGGAAGATGGTGGAGATGGGTTTAATGTAAAATGACCACTAGATTTTAAAGCCAAGCTGTTAAAACCTATTTATACCTGGGTGTGGTATGCATGCATGCTTTAAGTCAGCATGCATGCTTTAAGTCAGCATGCGTGCTTTTGTATATGGATTTTCAGGTATGTGAGACTGGACTGGGGTGCTTAGTAGCTAAATGCATTACAAACGTATACTCAGTTGCTGTAAAGTTTCAATTTAAAGTTTTAATTAAAATTTTTCGATTAGTTCTTCTATCAGATGCTGTTATTTGACCCCAGCAAGACTTCAGTTAACAGAAAGCTTTGTTTGTATTTTTTATTAAGATTCTTTGAAAAATTCTCACACTCTTGCACTTGTATTTCAACTTGAATTTTTTCTACTTGTAGTGGAAGTGACTTGCACATTTACTTGAGTATTGAGTTTGCATACTTCTACCACCTCTACTCATGTAAGCTCTGTTCCTGTTTGCACCATCATTTGTATACTGTGCATTTATGCTTATTTTCAGCATTTGTTAAGGCTTTTAGGCTGCACTCACTTTAGTTCAAGTGTGTGAAATTCAGCAATTATCTCACTGAACTTGCTTCCCCTTGTATCTTAATACTCCTCATTTTGATTCTTTTTTAACAGTTCTTTCCCTTCATCCTTATTGTAAGTGAGTACATCAAGTTCATATTGCAGAAATATATACTGCAATATCTGAACCACCCACGGCTGATTACCAAGACTAAATGAATTGCCTTCTGAATGTAGCACTACAAACAATCCTTACTGTGACCATCACTGGGGCCAACCAGCTGATATACACCACAGCAGCGCTGATCCTTTAGATGCTTGGCTATAAGATGAGGAGTACCCTTAATTCAGAGGAAAGTCTGAGGCCAAGATCAAGGCAGCATGGAGGTAAGTTAGCCAGATATCAGAACTGTAGAAACATGTGATAAAGAAAGGGTTACCTAAAGTGCTGAAAGGCATTAGGTGTGGCTAACCCCCTGAAGACGCACACCAGAGACCTAGAAGCTAAAAGAATAAACTCAGGTGATCTCCACAGAACCATCTCAAGCATACTCTCTGTGACGCGGTAACCACAAAAGAAGAAAAGCACCAAGGATGGAGACTGAGCAATACTGGAGGAGCATATTGGAGAAGGAGGCTTCACATAACAACAATGCTTAGACATTAATGGATCTGAAAGTAGACCACAGAAACCTCCAAGTTAGGGTCTCAAGAATGAAGAACTGGACAGTGCCAGGCCCTGCTGTCCTATACACGTCCACCACGGTGTGGTTTGGAGCATCTACAAAACAGGACAAGAACAAAAAAATTATTGGTTTACTACTCCTCACTATCCAGACAGCTTCTCCTCTTTAGCAGGAGCCACAGACACCACCATAACACTCATCAACAACTGACTTCAATTTGTGGTAGACTGTACTTGCATACAGCACATTAGGTATGACCCTTACAGTTTGTGTTCTTTATGTCTGGAGTTGTCATTCTTATATTGTCTGTAGTAGTTGTCGTTGCCATTCCTACTTTGTGTAAATTACAAGTATATTTTAGCGTCATTCTGATTCTGTGTAGGCAGAGTTCCCAGATACAACAGGACAAAAAAAAAAAAAAAGTTCAATGGAAAGGATATAAAAGCAAAAATAAAAACACAAGAAAAAATAGAAAGAAACAAAGCAGTTGCGCAGAGTGAATAATTACTAATTGAAATCTCATCCCTTACGTGAATCATAGCCTCACACTATAGTGTGCAGTCTACTGCTGACCACTCTATGACGGTATCTTAAGCCTGGGGGTGGTGAGAACAGACCCTGTATCCACCATAATTACTGACTAAAGCCCAGGGGAGGAGAGTAGGCTGGAGAGAAAAGGACAAAAGCAGGAGAGGAGTTGTGGGGGTGGTAGCTAGAGGATATATATTCTTAACAGAATATTTTCTATATTAGTAAAATTTGAAGGCCTACTATTGTGCAAGATTAAAATGGCTGTATAACTACCATCCATGCGTTAACTGGACAGTGAGAGAAGGGAATTTGCAAGAGCTGATATGGCTGAGAAACTTCAGTAGATGAATTCCTTAATAGATAATCTAACTAGTTAATTAGTCCACTGATTAATATGCTAATAGATAATAACCTTAACACTTTTGATCCCACAGTTCTTTTACATGTAATTGACCTGGAAGGTAGTGAAGCATATCTACTGTACTTGCATCCATGTGTCACACACTCTCTGTGCTAAACTTGAACAGTGTGTTGATATGCCTGTAAAAAACAAGCTTAAGAATATACACTTAATCTTTTTGCCCAGTTAAAATACATTTTAAGGTACAAAATTCCAGTATAGCAAACCAAAACAAGAAAGCATCCCCTCTGGACATTGTGCTAATCTGCAGCAAATAATGCAGTTTGTCTAAAGACGTGGTGAACAAAGTGTAACCCAGCTGATGGATCGATCCACTTGTGGAATGCAGGTTTTAAACCTTTTACCAGTTATACACATGTATCATGTATAAGCCTGTAGGAAACTGCTTGTTTGTAATGGCTTTTTGGACAATGACAAACAGAAGTCTGAAAGGTCATCTTAATAGAAATGCTGGATTCTGAATTGGAAGAACTCTCTATGAACCAAGCTATTAGGACTGTGGAACTTCCTTGATCGATTTTAACTCCCAATAAAGACTGGTAAATTAGACAGCATCATCTGTGAGAGGAGAAAAAGACAAGCAAAGATGTAAGAGAAATCTGAAGAAGAAAAGAGACAAAGTAAGTGAGACAGAATAACATGGAAAAAGGGAGAGTCGTCCCATCGTATTAAGAGTTACTTACTAGTAAGGCACCGAGGTTTGGTCTGTGAATTATGGATAGAAATGTATAAAATATGGATGTGTCATCCCTTCTGTACAGCAAAGGGTTGAATGAGGAGTGCCTGTTGGTCTCAGTCAGTCTAGTGGCAGTCCACACACACACACACACACACACACACACACACACACACACACAGGACAACAAAAGAGTGTATTAATAGAAGAAAGAAAGCATTCAAACATTTTGTGACCATTCATGAAAACAACAACTGAGTAAGGCAAAAGGTGGTTTCTCAGTGCTTTTTAAATAAACCATTCATCACAATAATCTTTTATTTGCTTTATTTAAGGATTTTTGTTGTGATAAACCTTGTTTAGTTTAACACTTATAGTAACATTAATTATGCATTATTTCACTGTAGTTTTAAGGTTATTATGCAATTAATGTCACAAGGGCAAACTAGCAATTCAGTGTCTGTGTGCACTCACAGACCAGGATTAATGGTGCATGGTATTTAAAGGCAATTCTTCAGAAGGAAGACAGGAGGCCATGACCGCTTTTGCACCATAGCACTATTGAGAAAGTTACAAGAAGTATTCAATTTAACCTCTGATGATGCATTTCAAAAAGCTCAAGGCCTCAAATCTTCTTGTTTATTTATGGAATAATGAGTTTATAGTCTTAGTTAAAGACAAGTTTCAAGTTTCCTAGAAAAAATAATATGCAAGCAGTAACAAGGTAAACAAAAAAAACAGCTGCCACTAAAACATAAAACACAAAAATAAAAAGTGAAATGAAAAGGGACATTGACTGGGTAGGAGATTAATCTGACTGTTATTTAGCCTTTATGTTCATGCAAAACTTGTTCTATCAAACAGACCAAAAACCTTTCCAATCACATTGAAAACCATAAGCAAACACAAATCATTTCTTAGCATAGTAGCTGAAGTTATTTACAATATTTTTTTCTGAATCAATAATCCTCAAATTGTCATAAAGGAGATCTGCGAAAAGAACATTCTACAATGCAACCGTGCTGTCAGCACCTAGGCACAGTGCTGTCTTGTGTTGAATGTTAATAGCAACATGCTTTAATACTTGTGGGGTCAACAGGCTCATGATTAGCAGGTAATGTTTACCATAAGTATAGTATTCCATTCACACACAATACAGTTGAGACTCATATGAGTGTTTTGTTTGTTTGTTTTGCTGTTTTGCTTTGCAGGAATACATTTTTTTTATTCAATTCCAATACGAAATTAATTGAACTAAAATGACCTTAAGGTAACAAGACACAGGTCTTGTGTGTACAGACAAAAGTGCTATGTATGCTGGCCCCCAGAGACAAAGCACATGTAAATATGAAAGCACAAACAAAACAGAAATGTGCTGCAAATCACAAAACACAAACAAAAGTTGAAGCAGAAACAAAAAGAAAACACGGTGAATAACACAAAACACAAACAAAAGCACAAACCATTCAAAAAGGAAACGCGTTGCAAATCACAAAATGCAGCAAATAGAAAAGCAGGTACAAAGAGAAAATGCTGCAAATAGACTGTCCTAAGTGTTAGGACGCTAGTGTTACAGGACGCTAGGGGAACGATGAGCTTGCGTGGCCCACTGACAGAATGCATGCATGGAAATTGTGACACTGTAAATTAGTGTTGTGGGAAGAAAGCTCTACAATTGGGACTACAAAACACCAAATAACACCAACACTGGGCATATCCAATACAACAATGTGGAATGTTATGGAAATAAACAAACTGGTAAACTGTGCAGCATACATAGATGCATTTTTTTGACAAAAGCATTGTGAGAGTTGTAAAAGAAAAACATTCATTTATTATTATATAATCTGATGAAAATGCTGTCCATCTAAAGAAACTGAAAAATAAGTGTCCCTTGGATACAAAGCTCTCTTACTTCCTCCCTAGTGTGTTATCAGAGATCTATACACACTTTTATCTGTCTCTGTTACACTAGGGACATTTTGTTATGTTCTTTCCTTCCATTCCGGAACAGTCACATTAAAATGGGGGAGATCAGCCGGAACACTGGTGTCAATCTCAATCTGACCTTCCGATACTGGATGCCTGTGGAAATACAATTATAATTAAATCTTCATCTCCTCTCCTGACTCTCACAATGATTAAATTGCAGTTGGAGGTATGTAGTTCTTTGACTGTTTCCGCCTAATGTGATGCAACCTATTTTAACTGTATTATTTACAGCATAAATTCTGCCCTCAGTCTAAAACATATTCCTTGCTAGAATTATTGTGCCTTGTCTTCACTAAATGAGCTGGAATGAGTATCTCAAACTAAATGAGCCCACAATAGGCATTCTGAATATAGGCTAGTCATTACCAGCAGTTGATATGTTTTTATTGTGAGACAAAGGTTTTAAAAGAAACTATTTTAGAAACTCAGTTTAACACTGTTATTGCACTAAAATAACTTATTTTTAGCTAATTTCTGTGAAGGTCCTGAAAGCATGATTGTCCATGTCTTTATTCAGTCAGCTAGTAATAATCATAAGCTTAGCCTTATTTTGGTTGATGGCATTGATATCTTACTCTGAGATGGCAGAGTCTCTAGAAACAAGACTAACTCCTGCTAGTGTGGGGGATACATATTGACCCCTTCATACATAATGACTGATTTTCAAAATACCTGTATGATCATAAACACCAAAGTATTTAGTGCAGTAAACCTGGACTTAGACTTCTCAAGTAAATATCCAGGGTGGAACCATATGATGAATTATGGGTAACAATCAGGGATTGGTGATATAGTAATTTTCTCAGCCTTGTTGTTGGATGTGAAATATCCATCAAACTTAACAAAGGAAGAGTTACCATCTGGGCTTATTTTCTGCTGTCAAAGCCATACACGCTTCAGCTACCAGTGGCAGGCTGTTGCTTAACCACTTCTGTCTTATCCTCTTCTCTATCTCTCCATTTCTTGCTTTAGTCACATGCTCTTTCTGTCTCTCTTTTCATTTGTTGCTCTCCCTCCTCCTTTCCTTCTGCCTCTGTCAGGCGTTGAAGAGGAATGATTACTAAATGATTGCTGGCTAGATGACTGAATGGCACAGTTGACATTTTCCTTATACAGTGGAATGTGGGGAGCTTCACCAGCCATTCCCTCAGCTTACCATTATTCCTGACTTTACTTTTGTACTTGGTTGCTTTCTTCTCATCATGCTCTGTTGACTTCTGAGGGACATGGTTACAGACAGCTGTAAACGTCGGTCCTTGCTGCATTTACCCATGTGTAGGTGTACAGTGCATATGCAGGCCTGCTGGACAAGGTATGTAGTCACACCCATACACTTCAGATATATATAGTTGTAGTTATAGTATGTAAATGGAATAAATACAGAGTTTAAATAAAGAATCTGCCCTTTTATCACAGTATATGTAATAATGTTGCAGTTACATACCAGGATGTATTGTTTTTCAAATTTAAATGGACAATGAACATTATCCAGACACAAGAAATTATATAAATTGGAAAGTACTTGAAGCATAATTCTTTGAATTGTGTGGGCTGTTTGTACAGGACAAACCCCAGTTAGTGATTGCTGTATCCCTGAAAAATAACCAAATGTAATTCAGTGTCCCCACTCTATGCAAAATAAAAGTGAAAATATATAACAGTGTATGATTTAGGTGTGTGATAGTACGGTCGAAAATGTTGTGAATTGTATGATAATCACTTGTTGACTCAAAACATGTGCACATAACACATCAAAGCCTTTTTTGAGGTAATTCCATCAACTTCTGACGAGACTTTCTCTTGGGGTGTATCCGTAAGAGCCTGGAGCAGAGCGTGTCTCTGTCCTCTCTTGGTAAGAAAATGAAACACCTATTCCCTTAATTATACTAAACATAAATTGTTAATGTTTCCTGAGTTGCTCTCACTTTGACACATATTCAAAGTAAAGATAAAGTTTAATTATATACACACTGAAATGTGGACAATTTCCCATCTGCCAGGATGTGGACTTTGAAAATGTTATATTCTTGCCCTTCTCCACTGTTTGTGAGAAGCTCTGTGTATTAATTACAGTTTTAAATGAAGCTGTAATCTATCTTTTAAATGAACAGCTGTCTGAATGCCTGGTGGGATGCTCCCAGGTGAATTTACTTTATGTCTTCCACTCTGTCTAGAGTTTATTCAAATGGAAGACAACAGAAGATGATGGGATATCATCTATCATGATCAGCACTATTTTAAAGGTACGCTACACTCTCTGATTGCTTTACCCAATAGCGCTCTCAAAATGTCTGCAGTATGGCAAGTTCAGTATGATCAAGATCAGAGGAAGAAAATGGTTTTGGTTAACAGTTATTAATTGGACATGATACATGCATCTGTCACCACCAAGTTTGAAATTTTTTTGAAAAAGATGGGAAGACAGACACTCTTCACATATTGAATTACATTCAGTAGTGGGTTGCCTGGAGATGGCAGGAACAGGGAAAATGGCAAGCCTGCCACTCTTCATAGGCAACTAAATTTACCTACCAGGAACACAATATGATAAACCATTAAAATGTTTGTTAGCCATGTTACTAGATTTATGTCTCCAGTTGTTCTTGGAAAAGTGGGTACCTGGAAACCACTCAGAGCCGAGATAACATAAAACACCAAAAACAATAATCATAATGTTAAATATTTGCTTAATTTCTGATGTTCAGCAGGGTGTGCTCTTAGATATTTGGAAAAAAACGATTTACATGCATGCTGTTGCATGCCATGTTTGCATCACAGCATGAAACTGCGTGTGAATGCTCTCAGTTACAGTACTTGAGTGTTTATTTTCCTTGTTGTCTTGCACTGCACATGAACTCCTGTTTCCTTATGTTATTTAGTATTCTAGCTTGAGTCTGTCTGTGTGGCTCTCTGCCTTCCTGTTCTTTCCTCCCCTTCGCTGTCATATTTTTCTTTATCTGATGATGTTATCCGATGAGCAGCCAAATCTCCAGTAGTGCAAATCCACCCCAAGGGAATCCTGACACCTTGTTACCATAGCACATGCAGAGCAGCCATTAGAGCATCCTCTCTACATGACACACTCTTAACCTAGAGGAGACAGAAGACAGGAAGAGAAAAAGGGAAACAATGTTTAGTGTGTGCAAATGCAAGGAAGAGGGTGGAGAAAGGGGATCTGCTAACGCTTCCATTTATGAGGTGCACATTTAGCCCTCGCACAAGGGCCTAGAGGGATTTCAAGGTCTAACTTTCTTCTTTGCCTACTCATTGCGTTTGTTCATGCTTTCGTTTCATGCCCATCATTTTATTTATTTTCTGCTTTCACCTTTGTTCTGATCCGCTCCCTAATTTCTGGTACCTTTGGACCTTTAACTGCCTTTTTTGTCTCCCTTTTCCAATACTTTTTATTTAAATATGCTCAAACCCACTCACAGACCTTCTTCCCATAAAAATCTCAAATTCAACATTTAAATGGAAGGCTAGAATTTGCAAACATATCCATATTTTATTTTCTTTCCAAAACTGTCCCACTCTCTCTCTTTCCAGCGCATGTGGTAACTAGTGTATGGTCTGATTTTGTAACCATCTGTCTTGTTTTAAGGGGGCCATTTTTGGCTCTACACATTGATTATGTCTGAGTGACATTTGATTAGTTTCCAGACATCATGTAGAAACCACAGTAACCCAGAAGGACTCTGGAAAGAGAACCAATTCATCACAATATCCTCTCATATTTCTACCAACATGTTTATTCTGTGCCATTTTATACCAACCCAGACGTGACTGCCACAACACATATCTATTCATCTGCTTCCATCATTAATCACTTTTATTGGTTGAGTTTTCTCAGATTGTCTTCATCATATTCACTGGGATAAATATCTTGTTGTTATCTTGTTCAGATCCTAATGAACAAGAACGCTTCTTTATTACACAGTGACTAATACCACAGCTATTCATGCCAACAGGTATCACAATGGGTATTTTGCACTGAGATCCCATTTAACCCTCCTTCATTACCCATCAACCAAACAAACTACTTCTTATTAAGCTAGTAGTTTAAAGCCAATAAACATACAACCAATAAACTTTTAATATGAGAGAGGAACTGGTGGTGGAGCCAGCCTTAAAAACAAAGGCACAATTAAAGTCATACAAGAGGAAGGCTCTTGACAAATGCAGGGGAGAAAGAAAAAAGAAAATAAGAAGGGGGAAAAGACAAGAGAAAAACAATAATAAAATGGGAGGATTATTGCAACACCACCATCGGCGAATGTCTGATTTAGTTTAGTTCTGGCCACTTAAGCCTGGTGTTAGGCCTATTGTTTCCCTAAGCCAGTGCTGTAATCCCCCCTACTGCAGTGCAGAGAGAGGTGAAAAAGGAAACGAGGCAAACTAGAGAGAAATAAGCAGGAGTACAACCACAGTTAAACAAAAGGGAGATAGTGGTGGGAGGGGATGAGCAAAGACAGAAAGGGCATCCCCAATTAGTGAAAAAGCAGAATGCTAAAGATACAGACTTAAGTATTGCTTCCATCCCCAGTCTGTCAGCTTTTATTTTCTCAAACTCTTTTCAAAGTCACTGCCATTCTGTCTTTGTTTCATCCTCTTTTCATGTCTGTTCTCTTCATTTCATTTCTGCCAAATGGTGGAGGCTAGCGCCTCTCCCTGTCTTCCAACTACAAAAGCTGCTGGAAACAATCTTTCTTTCTTTCTACACTCTTCTGCCTTCTTTGGTTTTTCTGTCTTCTGTTTAATGGTGTTAATGAGTAAAACTCAAAGTAATATCCCAGCTAGAAGTAATTAAGTCGTCAAAATGGGGTTCTTTAAACTTCTGCCCACTTCTGATGGTGAAACACTCATTTTCTACCTCCTGTGGGCCCATTAGCATATTTTTTATTATCTATCTTTAACTCAGCGTTGACATATTGTTAATTCTGCATACATATGTATGGAACATGCTGGGAGATGAGAGGAAGCAAATAAAGGGACAGGGGAAAGAGAAAAGGAGGAGTAGAGCTGGATAGCAGAGGAAAATTGAGCTGTATTAAATCGTAATCCGGTTAGTGACGGCTGGGTGTAATCTCGCTCATTAATAACATACTCAGAGTCTAATCTACAAACCATCAAAAGAGAAAAATTTCCATGGAGGAGTTCAGTTGCATTTAGCAAATTTATGAGGATTCATAATGCCTCATTCTCACAGATGCCAAACATCAGATGGGTTGACAGTTTGGCATGCAAAGAAAAAAACACACACATGCATTGGAGTCACAAATACTCTTTGATTTTCAGCAATTAGTGAGATAAACAAACTGTAGCATGATGAATCATGACAAATAATTCAGAGAAAAGTGAGGGCTTATGAAGACTCGGGAAACAAACATAAAGGTTAATTTAATGCAATTTTAGTGGAAGAATATGTGAAGGTAGGGATGAATGAGTACTCCATACTGCGCAAAGGTTTTTATTATTTCACAATGTAACTCTACCTAAAATGTATTTATTTATTTATTTATTTATATTTGTTTGTGTAACATTCAAAATAAACCTTGCCTCCGCATGTGTGCAAATACAAAACCTACATTTGTGCTTCCACCTTGCTTCCCTCTTACCATCTCCTTATACAGCCTTTATTCAACTGGTAATTCTATATAAAACGTGCGTTGCATTCTGCATTCTGATTCCACTCCTCTGACAATAATTGAACTTGTCCATGTGCTACAACAAGAAGGACACACTGTTGCATGGCAAAACAGTAACAGTCACATTCGCTTTCTTTCTTTCAAAGGCAGGTGCGCAGAAGCACACAAACATAAATTGGGCTTGTCTGTAACAAAAGTGGTCCAGATGCGAACAACACAAGCCACTTGGTTGGCTGTAGGCATTAGCAAATCCAATATGGATGTGTTAAATGAACGCTAGAAGAGACAGACAGAGTAAGCGAGTGGCGGCGTAGAGGAGAAGGAGGGAGCAGGGGACACAAACAGGAAGGCAGGCAGCTTGTTGATTACTCTGGTGTTTAACATTAGGAAATGCCAGAATGGAAACGGTGCTCATATCACCCTGTCAATTGCCTTGTTAGCTACAGCTAGAGAGAGTGAGAATGGGCGGCTGGGTAGAAAAATCAGCTCTCTGAAGTGGTTGGTTTAAATTTCTATTTGTCTCAGCAGGGTCTGTGAGGTAGGAGGTTGAAAAATGGTTATAATATAAAAAAACCTTTTACATGGCTTTCAGTGCACAGACTCACACACGTATCAATATTCCATACAGAAAAGTATACATTCAAATAAACATGCACAGATCCCCACGGACATAACACACATATGCCCCCAGCTGGGTACACAATCTCTCCCTCACACACCCACACTCCCTGCTTCGCTGTCCTGCCAATCTCTGGACTCAGTTCCCTGCGGTTCATTCCGCTGTGACACCTGTTGGTGAGGAGAGGTGAATTGAGCACCAGGACATTCTGCAATGAGAAGAGAGAAAAGAGATAACCACCGATTGTGAGCGGAGAGGGAAACGCTGAGCGTCTGCAGTCATGATGAGGTCACTGAATACCTGACAAAGTAAATCTACCAAACTCCATGTACCAAAGTTAAAAGGGCACTCCAGCTTTAATGGATGTGTAAAAATTGATTTAAGGTAACTCTTTAGTAACTCACAGTGGCAAATGAAACTGCCCAAAATGGGTACAGTGTGTTTCTGTGATGAACTTAAATTATAACTAAAAATAAACATTCAGCTTCATATAAATATTATTGCAGGAATGATTGTATTAGTTTACCTAGATGGCCCTTAATCCTTAATAAATGTACAGTCAGACAACAGTTAAATATTTATTTGGTGTATTTATTTGTTTTGAACATAACATACTTGTAGTAATTTCAGTGTGCTAAAAATCATGTTCCTATACAACTAATTGGCAATCAGATTATATTTCTTGTAGCATAATGACCTTATAATTAACTCATAATTAACAGAAATCACAAGTCACATATATGTTGATACATATTAGTTAAATTTCCATAGGAAATGTGTTTTTGCCCTTCAAAATATTCAATCTACAACATCTCTTTTCTCTTCCATTAAGCTAACTAACTATCCAGATATGCTACTCAGGCTTTATTGTTGGGTTCAGGCACTTAATGCCTAACCTCATTCAGAGCTGTGTCTCGTTTTCAGGTCTGCAGCTTGTTGTCCTGCACAGAATATACCTGCCATCAACATAAACCACCTCCTGTGCCTCACTTCATGTTAATTAATGTGACGTTTCATTCATTCACAAAATAACGTTGCATGACAACATAATGATAACCTACCCTACAAAAATGTAATCACGATTGCAGTTTAGTTGTATAGGAACAAAATTTTTAGGACAAAGAGTGGATTGCTTTGTTCAAACATAATGAATGAGAAGCATAAATAAGTAACTACTACTAATAAATACTTGCTCAAACTCAGTGCACCTTCACCTGATATCTCACCTGTAATTGCTGTGGGTGCTGCAGAGAATAGTCTATCCTTTAACAGAGGGAATCTGATACTGTATAATGGGTTTCTGGCCAATTTAAAATGTGAGATGAGTCAAGGTAAAAAGGTACAAAACAGCAACAATTTAATGATGGCATCTGATATTTCACATAACCATTCCAACTCTCTAGGTGTAAGTGCTGCTGTTAAATTTCTAGATTATGACCATTATCTTTGAGAACAGATGTTAATAAATACAGTATCACAAGAACAACTGTCTCTAATAATGATAACACAGTGGAACACAATCTTCCCTATGAGCTGTCCTCCGATGACAAACCTTAGTTCCTAATTGCCCTCTGGGGGTAAAGTCAGAGTGTGGAGCAGCAGCAGCAAAAGTCCCTTGCATCGGTTGAAATGAACATTATTAGCCCCTTATGTAATGATCATGTCATCAGGATGGGAACTCCTAACCTCGAGGGGGCAGTAATCACTCTGACTCAAGGGGAATAAGTGTCCTCAATTCTGCAACTTTTTTCTTTTCTTTAGTGTTTTCTTGGGTATCCTTTGGCTTTAACATGCACATACTCACACACACAAATCATTCAGACAGATAAACAACACAAACTGCCAATGAGATAAACACAGTCTGATAATTATTGATGCAGTTTGCTGTGGATGTGACACCTGTGTCCCGCCTCCTGCATCTCTTTGGATTGGACAGCTGTGCTAACAGTGGCTACTGTGCCAGAATGCACACACACACAAGCATACACACACATTTTGGACATTGAGGTCTAACAAAAGGCACGCCATACAGAACACTGAATAGAAAAGCAGTATTTACATATACTTAAATTAAAAGTTTTCCATAGGTATTTCTATATGCAGTATGCAGGCGTTGTCGTTCTGTGCTGCACAGGATCCATACACGAGGTGATTAAAAAAAAGGAGATTCACAAGATCCATTTCTATTGAGATTATATTATTAATTTATCCAAACATTCCACACAGAAACCTAGGCTACAATTTCATACAGCCATACAGCCAACCAAATAATCCACCACATATCTTCAGTTGCAGAGAATATAAACCCATCAGCCACCAAATTAACACAACTGTTCTGAGGTTTGCACATCCCCATACGCAGTTACAGTGCCTATAAAAAGTATTCACCCTCTTCGATGTTTCACCCTTTTATTGACATTATAAATCAATCATGGTCAGTATAAGTTGGTGAATTGAAATGAAAAATCTGAAAAATACCTCAATAATGTCAAAGTGAAAACAGGTTTCTACAAATTAATGTAAAAAAAAAAGGATTTCACCTTTTTTATTAACTAGTGCTAGCATTAATATTCACCCCCTTTAAAATTACTGACCTAATACAACAGAGGCCCAGATATTTGATGCTAATAGTCTCATAATTAGTAAAATGGGGATCACCTGAGTGCAGTGAATGTATCTCAAGTGATTGCAGTATAAAGACACTTGTGTCTGGAAGGTCCAGTCACTAGTTAATTAATATTCCTGGCTACCATTACACCATGAAGACAAAAGAACACTCAAAGCAACTCAGAAAACATAGTCAGGGGATGGATACAAAAAAAATCTCCAAGGCACTGAACATCCCCCAGAGTTCAGTGAAATCCATCATCAAGAAATGGAAGGAATATGGCACATGTCTAAATCTGCCTAGAACAGGCCGTCCACACAAATTGACTGACCATGCAAGATGGACACTAGTGAAAGAGGCCTCTAACACACCGATAACTACTCTGAGGAAGTTACAAGCTTTAGTAACTGAGATAGGAGAAACTGTGCATACAACAACAATTGCTTTATGGGAGAGTGGCAAGAAAAAAGCCACTGTTGAAAAAAATTTATGTTAATTCCTGACTTGAGTTTGCCAAATAACATGTGAAAGACTCTATGGTCAAATGGAAGAAGGTTCTTTGGTCTGATTAGACCTGCACATCACCACAAACACACCATCCCTATGATGAAACACGGTGGTGGCAGCATCATGCTGTGGGGATGCTTCTCGGCAGCTGGCCCTGGAAGGCTTGTTAAGGTAGAGGGTAGGATGAATGCAGTAAAATACAGGACAATCCTGGAGGACAATCTTATTCAGTCATCAAGACAACTATGGCTCAGAAGAAGATTTGTTTTCCAGCAAGGCAATGACACAAAGCATACAGCGAAAGCTACACATAAATGGTATACTGGCAACAAGGTGTATGTTCTGGAGCGTAAGAGTCAAAGCCCAGACCTCAATCCAATAGAGAAGCTGTGGATGGACTTAAAAAGGGCTGTACACACCCGATCCCCATGCAACCTGACAGAGCTTGAGCAGTTTTGCAGAGAAGAATGGCATAAACTTCCAGTGTCCAGATGTACAAGCTTAATTGAGACCTAGTCACACAGACTACACGTTGTGATTGCAGCCAAATCTACTAAATACTGATCTGAAGGGGGTGAATATCAAAGCAAACTTATATTGACCATGATTGATTTATAATGTCACTAAAAGTGAAACATCCAAGGAGTTGAATACTTTTTATAGGCACTTTATGTGTTCTGATGACACCTGGTGATCGCTGTCAGAATTAAAAATTTTCCATGCTGATCACTACCTAGTAATGAGTGAAGTTCTCTTTAAGAAAGCAGAGATTGCAAAGAAATATCAAATTTCTGTTCAGACCATTAAGCAATATCAATCTGTAGGAGACACACCTACACCACTGTGTGTTCTCATACTCAGCTGAAGACACATTTAAGCCCTTTATAGACCTAAATTGACAGCAAAAGTCAGGAGGCTATCCCCAAAGTTTTAAAACAAATTTCACCATGAATGATTTAGGACTTAAAACTTCTCTTTTAGGACTACAATAAAATCCTATTGTCATTTCCATCAAGCAGCCTGGCTGGAGACGGGCAGTCTCACTACTATTTTAGCATCATAAAATACATTACTTTCAGGCTGACTTTTCTGACAAAATCCCTACATCTATATCTTAATTTTTGTGTCCTTCTCAGGCCTCCTACAGCCGTTCTGTCTGTCTCTGTCTCCACATGGTTGCTATTTTTCAATAGCATAGGTTTTATCCTGACAATAAACCAATTAGCACTTTGTATACATTTTTTGCAAGTTAGCCGAGTATATTTATGTTGACATAATTTACCTCTCAATTAATTTAACAATATAACATGGCTCTTTTATCATGACAAATAAATATAGAGGTAAACAGATGAGGCAGATGGTGAATCTGGGTTCAACATAATTTTTAATTTTTAATATATTTCTTTTTAAATAAAGTGAACTGTTCAAACTTCAGTTTCACAGCTACTTGTTTTCACAGCTACTTGTTTCAAGTGTTTTGCTAACTGACACCAAACAGATGCTAGCTCTAGTCTCATTTTAAACAGACAGATGAGGATGTATTTACTTTTTTTGTTTCCAGAGCAGACTCAGACTCAGACAACTATATTGAGAGGACGATCTCACGTGATGCATTTTGTTACAACTGGATTTTTAACAGAAACCAAACAAGTTTCACTTTCTTCAACATTTTCTTTGAAAGAGCAGGTAAAATTACACATAGTTTTTTTAAACATTGACATAATATGTTCTCTATTATATATGCAAGAATATGAACTTAAAAGAATTTGTCTATAGTAGAATAGAAACAGTAGCTGGAGATGTTTTTCATCAAGACTTGCCTACTATATCTACATAATTGTTTTGTTAAAAGCAAAGAAAAAACTATTGCCTGGTAACACCTAGAGGTGTTGGAGTCACTGGATCTCCTGGGGTGTTAGTTGATGACCTGTGGTTCAAACCCATATGGAATTAATTGATTTAAATAATTGGTCCCAGTCTTTGTCACCTCACTATAATTCTTGTTTACATCATATTTTAACCTGTGACATGCAATGCATTAATTACGGAGATGCATACGAATTTTAGTGGCATGCTTGGAAAAAAAACAATTAAAAAATGTCTAGGATTAAATTGTGTATTTTTATCTATTCCATCATGTTCTTTGCTATCTCATCTACTTTAGCTATCTCACCTTTAGACTGAAGTGGATTTGATACTGTAGATGCAATCACTGAATCTAAGGACATGCGTTAGGATTATGGGGCCAATTTGGGCCAGATTTGTTCATCCTGACAGCTGGAGGGGAAAACATGATTAGAGTTTTGATCTTAGCTGATTGTCAGCACAGATTATCTGGAAATGTGAAGATTTTATGTGTTCATTTCTAACTGCCCCATTCGATTTGTACGATGATATGTGCCATCTGGATAACATCATATATGTTTGATATTTACACTCTGACATCTACACTGGTGCTGTAGTTTGCAATCAGACCAAACATGATATTTGAGCAGAACAGAGAAACAGTCAGTTTTTGATGATTCATTTCTGGCATCATTGGTTTTACACAGATGAGGAGTTAACCACAGTGGCACTGACTTCCCTAATGTTTGACAGGGAGATTTCCATGACATCATTTGTCAAGATGGATTGGAAATTTATATCTTCTAATTTGTCCACAAGATTACACCTGTGTTTACTTGGTTTGTCTGTATCAGAGACAGAACAGATGCTGTAAATATTTGCTCACACCCCCTCTATTTCTCCCACCATAGCAAACACTGGAAGTGTAAACTATTTGGCAGATGGCTACATCAAAATTCAAGGCAAAGTCGTTTGTGTTATTTCAATAAAATTTCACTGCAATCAAAATGGTGTATCAAAGCAAGGTACTACATTTTTTATGATAAATCCTGTCACAAACGATTGCAAATGTAACTTTCTGTCTAATGTAAATTGATTTGCAAATTTATTTGTGATGAATTGTATGCATAGTTAAGTAAAAGTATGTTTGCTTCGCTTTTGAATTGTATTCTCTTGTATTATACTTGGCAAAGTTTCCTTATACACAAGGGGTATGATAAAAAGAAAAACAACCATTCCTCAGACTTGGAATAGCTAGATATTTTTGATGCATGTCTTTGTTTGCAAACCAATTTCCCCAAAGCCAAAATGCTACCAGAGAAAACAGAAACCATTTCCCTCCAAGTGGTGTTCCATGGATTTACGAGAGGAACAGAGCAATTTATAGCTCAACATGACAAAAGGAAAAATGGGTTTGTATAAGCAAACAGCTTTACACATCTGATGGAGTTGAGAATGTGAAGAGTTTGGATTGTGAATATTCATTCTAAGGACATAGAGAAAGCAACGTATCTGTCTGGCAGACCACTGGGTTGAAATCAACCCCCTTTGTTTTATCATCTGTGATGCATCTTGTCTCGAAGCAGTCTCTCCCTCCCTCTGCTGTTCTCTTTAAATTTCTGTCATTGTTCTGAGCTGGAACTGTCTGTGTCCAATGGAAGCGCCTCTATCTGACCCAGATCATCGGAATGAGTTTTCTCACAGCAGGCATTCTGGAGACAATTCCCTGGCTGAAGAATGGAAATAAACCATTGGCTGAAACATCAGATAAGTAAAGAACAATCAGTCATTGTATGTGTGTGAACATGCATCTGTATGTGTGTGTGCATGTGTGTTTGCGTGCACCCCCATCAGTGTGCTTGTTCATGCAGGCCTACATGCAAGTGCCAATACGTGTGCTTCTGTCGGTGTGTGATGGAGTACCACAGATCCTATCGGGATAATACCTCTGTAGGGCCTTTGGCTAAGCAGAGTGCATCTCCATGGTAATTCTGCCCTCACTATGTTTGTCCTCCCACGAGTGAGGGGCAGAAAAAATATCAGGATGGAAAAAGGGATAAGAGAAATGCACACACACCTAAGGGGGGGGGTGAATACTGAGTGTATGATAATGTTATCAAATGTTGTGAAGTGCAGGTGATCAAGCCCAAAGTGGTCAGTGGGAATCTAAGTAGACTTTGTGTATGTTTTATCAGTGCTGGGAAACAAAGAATGGCAAGTGTGCGGATTACACGATAGTGACATTCGACTTCCTAATACCTGCTTGTTCAGTAGAAAGCAAAGCATGTAGCCTTATTTATTCATGAAATCACTTGTAATTTATTGTCCATCGGTGATCACAAGCCGTCCTGCATGTCCAGATTCAGCAAAGCAGGCACAAATCACGATACTGCCACCACCATATATCACATATGAGACAAGGTTGTTATGCTGGAATGCAGTGTTTGGTTGTTTCTGAATACGCCAAAAGGTTCTACTGTCCATAGGAAATGCTTCCCATATCCTCCTGCCTTATTCACACAGACTTGTGCAAACTTAAGATGCGAAGCAATGTAATTCTTGGAAAATAGTGGCTTTCTTTTTGGAACTCTGTGAAACACTCCATTGTTGTTCAGTGGTGTGTGTGGTGAATTCATGAACACTATTAGACAAAACGGGCCTTTGTTTCCTAAACATTACCCTGGGGTTCCATTAGATCTCTCATACTATTACATGCTTTGCACTTGGTGTGATCTTCGCTCATCAATCACTCCTCAGGAGGTTAACAGTGGTGTTGAATGTTTTCCATTTGTACACAGTCTGTCTAACAGTTGATGGGTGGAGCCCATACCCCTAAGTGACCTGATGCATCAACAACTTCTCTTCTAAGGTCTTCAAAATATTCTTTGTTTAAGAGAAATAGAAATTATGGCTTTTTGGCAGGACCCATATTTTACAGCTGCATTCCTCTGAAGAGCCATTCAAAAAGACAGTTCATTGTTCTTTCATCTTTTTGTAATCTGGAAAATAATAACAGAAAATCTATAAGTTAACAAAGTATTTGTAGCCCTATCCTATTAACACTTCATCAATTAGCTTTTGCATGTATGGACTAAGTTTAACAGCAATAAATTACTTAAATAATATAAATGACAATAAATAACAGTGTGTCGTCTTTTTGACTGCGTGTTTGACTGCAGGTTACACAGACAGACTGACATTCCTTCTCACAGTGTTGACCAAGTTTATGTGAGCTTAAGATAAAAAATCTGAATTTTTTTTTTCTTTTGTTCTCACTGATGTAGCTCTCTTGTTGAGCCAGGGAACAGGGGTCAGCTTTGACCGGTGTGTGTATTGACAGCAATGGACAACTCGTACTCGACAACTTGTTCTCTATCTCTTGTGACTGGATACTTCTCACTGTTCAAATAAAGGGGAGAGGAGTACATTTAAGGCAGGCATTGAAATGAAACTACACAGTTAAAAAAAAAGTCAAACAAGACTCAGAGCCCTTTGTTCTTACGAAAGGCTGGATCATTCGTGAACATAACTTTTTTACTCTTCGAGCCATGACACACTTCTACAAATCTGTGCTGTCAAGATCAGACTTCAGACACAGATTCACCTTAAGATAAAGGACGGACCCCCAGACTTACTTGATTATCATCACATTGACTGAAACACTGTCTCAAAGTTAAGCTGAAGAACTAATGCATTTGTTACTGTAATTGATTACTGCAATTCACTACTAATGGGATGCCCAAGAACTTCCTAAGAGGCTTTCAGTTAATACACCAGCTCCTTTCCATAGTGCACCAAGAGTTGATGTGTGAGCTTGGTAACAAGGTAAAGATGATGTTTGTTGTCATTTTGGTGCTATGTAAATAAACTTAATTGAATGGATGCAGAATGAGTTAAAGTTATAAAACTAGCAGATGAGTTTATGCGAATGTCACAAATTGGTTTGTTTTGATCCACATTCACTTTTATGAGTTTTATGACTATGAATGACACAGGTAGTTTAGAAGCTGTTAACACAGAGCTACTGAAAAGAGCACACAGTCAAACCACACACCCAGATACAGTTTTCACATCAGCAGAAGAGTTACATTGCAGAACACACACATAGCAGATGGAACAGACACAGTTTGAGATGAACCTGTCCAGAAACAGCAAAGAGGATGATTTGCTGTCCAGTGAATGTGTAGTGACAGAAATAAAGCAGCAATTTTGAGATGCCAGGTTGCATATGTCTGTATCAAAATGGTAAGTGAAATGATATAATGCATCCACACAGTAGAGCTCCAAAGATAATTTAGGAAGTGGAAAAACTATTGATGGCACCACTGTTTTGAGTCACTGTTGTAACAAAATGTTCCAAATTCATTTACGACAAGCACCATCACACAGTAAATGGTTTCCAGTGATTCACTGAGTGATTGGCAAGCTTTTCTTTTAGCATACTGGCTCATCCCAACAATTCATACTGGTTTGCCTTTCTCTTTAAAGATAATTATATGTGAACCACGTTGGCCAAAAGGTTTAACTTCAACTTTGCAATTTTTTCCTACAGCCTTGGAAAACAAACTGGGAGCTGCCAGGGAGAGGACTATTTCAAGGGATGTTGGCAGTTCGAGTTCTGTATGTTTTTACTAAGTTTAAAAAAGTATTTAAAGAAAGGTCACAAGATCAATTTGCCATAATTGCAATAAGTTATAAAATGTCTATATGGGTCATCACAACTGAATGTAAGAGGCCATCCAAAGTTTAGTGACTTAGAGGGGCCATATACACTACAATAACTCTTGGTCTACTCTTTCGTTGCACAGCCTTCAGAAGCAATCGCTTCAAACAAGTGATTTCTGTGGTTTCTGAAAAAAATCTAGCAGCATTTATTGATTTGTTCCATTCAGAATTAGTTCAGATTTCTTTATAACCACACACTAAATGGAAGCTACACAACAGCTTCAGCATTTTTAAAAGAAAGTATCACTTTTGTGGTCTGTTTTTCATTTTTGTGCTTCTGTAACTACTAAGCAATGCTGAAAATTTGTTTTAAACACAATTTTAAAAATGCAGCATACTAATGCATTTTACAATGTTGGACTATAATAGGTGATGAATTTTAGTGCAATCATGTGTAAGTAACTTACTCTGCTGGTGGCAAACCTACCTGTAGCATGTTTCGTTCTAAATTTGATCCTGAATTGAGGGGTCTACAATGGATACCTGCGTATCATCAGCATCATGGTTCCTTTACAAGTCCTATACATAGTTTGACCCTTGAGATAGAGAGTTGAGACGGTGGGACGGATGTCATACTGGATTGCATTATACTAAGATGTGTTTCTAATATTTTGCCCAATGTTCATGTATGTAAAACCAGGTTCTCTGCAGAAAATATTGTCTGTGTGATTCAGATCAATTAATCACATCAGTTGTGAATAATACTCAGTTCAAGTGAAATGTCACTACATGCTAAGATCCCCAAAATTGTTGGCATGGTGACGTAGTCAGGCTTTTATTAAAAGCTAAAATGATGGGTGTCAATGTTGGTGAGAAACATGTAACTATCTTCTGTCTGACTCCAGCTGGAGGCTTTTATTGCATCTCATCGCCTTCTGTTTCCATTTACTAGTCCATCTATCCTCTCAACTGCTTATCCTGTTCAGGTTTATTTTTGCAAATGTACCTGAATTTTGTATCTCTAGAATTACCACAAGAGACGTTTGGAAGTGCTGCCTCCTCACCCACCCAGATCATTCTGAGCTGAATGGATAATGTGTGAATGACATTATAAATTATAAATTTTTGAATTGAAACTATCATTGGAGCCAAGCCCTTATCGTGTAGACAGAAGAGCAGAGCTACTCCTAAAAAGAGACTCTTACACAGAAGAGCTCTCAATCTACCCCAAAACACATGCTGATATAATGTAGGTGCAATTTAGAAAAGCATGTTATTGATGTCCTTTAGAAAGCATGTATCTCCTAAAATACACTACAAGTCAAAAGTTTGGACACACCTTCTCCATCAGTAGATTTACTTTATTTGTATTCTTTTCATTTTATAGCATTGTACAATATTGAAGACACTGAAATGATGACAGAACAAATACGGACTATGTAGTCATCATAAACATGCTTAATAACCAAGAATATGTATCATATTTAATTATTTTATTGCATTTTAGATTTTAGCCAAAAATTGCTACATTTAGCTTTGGCATTTTTTTTATCAGATTTAGTAGTGGACAGTCCCTGAACAAATGGTTCCCACTGTGAAGGATGAAGGAGAAGGTACGATGGGGTGGTGGTGTTTGGACCAAACATGGTGGACCAACCAACCAAATGAAGCTCACAGACACTCAAGACCAATGCTGCTAGCATGGCTCATGACTAAAACCTAAACATTTTCTAAGGTGTTAAAAAGATAAGCCCAAGGCACAATAGTGGTCAGGTTAATTTTACAAAGCTTATGTCATTCTATGCAGTCAAATGTGACTACTACTAGTGGCTACTAGTGCAGGTGTTGAGATTAACTGCAGGTTGACAAGTGCAGATGTGTGTGCACTGTAATTCAGACATCAAACTGACAGCTTGGTGCGCAACCAACTGTGCTGCTGTCACAGGTTCAGGCCTGGCTGCGTAGATGCAGCATACACAAGTGATGTTTAAAAAAACCACACACACATACACACACACACACATCTGCTGCAAGTGAATACATCTGACATGTCTCCAGATATGCCGGTTGCAGGTTCAATTATTGGAAGCTAAGTGTGTGTGTGTGTGTGTGTGTCTCTGTCAACTGCTGTTTATTATCTCTGAACTTAAATGATCACACCATGATGCTCTGTTCTTCAAGCTGATTTGACTCCAATTCAACAGTGAGAAGTTCTTAAATGGGAATTTAAAATGACTCAGACATTTGCTGTAACTATCAGACCTGAAGAGTCCGAAACTGTCATTTATTCACAATGGTTTTCATTCTTTAAAATATTCTTATATCCTGAGAAAAGTTTATTTTGGATGATATATTTTTTAAACTGCCGACTGCTTCTACCTTCATTCTTATATTGATGAATATCTTTGAATCTTTGTAAGTTGAGGGAGTGTTGTAGTTGTATATATCTATCATGGGTACAGTAAATGTGTTGTCAGTGAAATGAGACTGCACACAGGAATCTTACACAGAAACTGGAAAGGAAATTTGAAGATGGCGGAGCACTGGTCTTCAAATGGAAGAAAAACTGCAGTAGTTCTATAGCATAGGTACCACTGTAGCACACAAAAA
>OMLM01014471.1:0-15019 GCA_900302695.1 Helostoma temminkii
TCTCTCTCTCTCCCTCTCCCTCTCTCCCCCCCCCCCCCCCCGCCCTCTCTCTCTCTCTCTCTCTCTCTCTCTCTCTCTCTTTCTCTCCCCCTCTCTCCTGCAGGTATCCTCCTAGGCCCTAAAGTTGTGTATTCAGGGTGTTCAGTTGCTGGCCCATCCAAGCTGCCTGCCTGTTGCTTGTTGTTGCTATTGTTTTGTGACCTGCTGTTCTTTTTTCTCTTTCTTTCCACTCACCTCAACTGGTTGAGGCAGATGGCCGCCCTCCTTGAGCCTGGTTCTCCTGGAGGTTTCTTCCTTTCTAAAAAAGGGAGTTTTTCCTCTCCACTGTTGCCTTGTGCTTGCTCATTTGTTGGTTTTTTTTAGGTTTGATATTTTTAATCTTTCATATTGTCACTCTTTTTGTGTAGTATGAAAATTATACATATACTTGAATATTGCTTAAAACAGGTAATCACTAGAGCAAAGTTTAAAAAAAAATGTATCCATGTTGTTAAATATTTCTAGTTAAGCAGCAAAAATGCATTTCTGGGATAGTTCCTCAGGAAGGAGCAGAAGGTGTCAATCAATCACATCAGCAAATGAGCTGAACGACATTTTCTATTGGACTGTATTGGATTGATGGGGCACTTAAGAGCACATTCCAACTATTTGCTAATGAGAGCATAAGGATCATGAGAAAGAGTGATCATGGAATACAGATATGGTAAGAGAAAACCAGGAGGGACTGAAGGCTGCTGCGAATAGATGAGCGAGGCATGGGAGAGACTGTTAAACAGGGAGTATGGGACAAAGAGGCTTATGTTCTTTCACTTCTAATCTAAGAGACCAGGTATCACTTCATTCTCATTCTCACAGAAACACAGGTGAAATGTGTGCATTTTGTAAGTGTGTGTCCTGACATATAAAACCTGACCTGTTTTTGTCAGCAAAAGTTTGACTTTTTGGGGAACTGTGCTCACATGGAATCTGGATAGGGACTGATGACAGATGCAGTGAAACTATGTGTGTGTGTGTGTGTTTGTGTGTGTGTGTGTATGTGTGTGTGTGTGTGTGTGAGAGAGAGAGTGAGTGAGGTGAAACCTTCCAGGTTCGTTATCCAAAAAAACATTTGAAATCCTGTGCTGACAAGCTCGATCCACAGGCCAAAACACTGAGAGCCTACAGTCTGTGAGAGTAGCTGAGAGTCACCACTCTGCCTCTTCACAATTCAGCCTTGTTATGAGCTCTGTGAAAAGAGCTCTTTATTATCACTTCATCCTCTCGGGCTTCACCCATTTGAAGGTGTTATTAGGAGATTGCATTTCGAGCAAACTAGAGATCGGTAACACACCCACTAACTATTTCTCAGACTGCCAGGAGATTAACCCAACTCATTCATTCCAAAAGGTTTTAAGCCACATGAGCTTAGAAGATAGAGAATGCAAATATAGTTCGCTTTCACTTTTTAAAAATTTCTAAATGGTTTTAGTCTTATGGCCAAATTCATTTAGTCAAGTTCTCATCATCTTTTTAGCATCTGCAAGGCACATCCCTCTCTTCCCAACCATTTATAACCTATAATTAAACACAGAAGCAATTTCCTTTGCCAGCAGCTTGCCTCCAATTGGATACGAGTGCAGAGCTACTAAAAGGAAGCCATGCAACGTTGAAATGGGTGACAGTGGTGCACTGAAGCAAGACAGCTTTGGAGACTGCAAAGAGAGAGAACATGTGAAAGAACTGACCTTCAAATGTGCAGGACAAATACACAGACATCACTCTCAGTTATTTGATACTTTCTCTCTGAGAAATACAACAGGCTGAGATTGTAGCTATACAAGTAAGCACGCACCCATAGAAACATGCACACACAGATGTGCTTAACACTTGCTCACAATTGCAACACTCTGAAGGCACTCAAAGCCGCTGGAGACGAGGAGGGGAAAAAATTATGTAGGGAAGGAACCGCATTGCCATTTCATTTATCTCCAAACACACACAGTCTGATTTTTTTAAAGAGATTTGACATGTTAACTGTACAGCATTCACATTAAATAGACAACATCCTCAACCACAATTCACCAACACTTTAGAAATCATTCTCTCTGTGTAACAGGCTCAAACATACACTTTTCTATTTCTAACTGACTGCATCCTCATAGCCAGGAGGTGCTCCCATTACACAGTGAGAGGAGGTCTTACAGGCTTATTGGAGTCGGATAGTTTTGGCACAGTGGAAACCATGACTGGTTCCACAAATGGCTAATCCACAGGCACAACAATCATTGTGTATACACAGGATCTGCAGGTGTCATTATTGTTGGGGAAATAATGAGATTGGTTTCCTCGCAAATTTTTGCGAAATGTTTCGTAGGGTACTGCGAAAATGCCTTTTGGTGAGGAAAGATTGACTAGTTGTAAATAAATGCTGTCCTTCTGAAAATATACGAGAATAGTTCTCATTTACAGAACTGACACTGCCCTAATCTACATCTTGTTTTAGTGTTGGTACAGTTTCTCAAATATGTGACATCACCCACTGCCTTCTGGGACACTTTCAGTCAACCTAATTTCTATATTAGTCCTCATCTATTCTCACATAACCTATATGAGCGTCCAAGTCACTCCACCACATTCAAACACATTCATGGTCAGAGTAGAATTAGGAAACCTTCACTGCTCACCAGTGTCTGTGACTGTGGGATTACACCTTCCGGAAGTTGGACAAAAACATTTTGTTGTTCTTTTGTTTGTTTGTTTATTTATGGATAAATGTAATATTTATTTTTACATCTTGTCACATGAGTTCAGCCTACGTCTGCCAAAACATACTGTATGATACATGCCAAAGATACTGTATGTTGACCTAGCATGTTACTGAAAGTCTGCATCAGTTTAAGATAAAAGGCATTCAACTAAAAGTAGTAACAGTATCATAGTATCACTTACTTTTCACAGATATTCATTTCTTTATATATTTATATATATACTCCAACTAACACAAACCACAAACATTGATTTAATTGATGTAATTTAGTTTTACATGTTTGTGAAGAAAGTTATACATGCAGCACATTTATTAGGGATGCAAACGGTGTGCTTTGTGGAGATCCACCCTAATTTGTTTTTAAAAAAGACTGGGTATCTTTGATTCTATGTGTTTTTGTAAATATTTTACTGATCTCAATGGGGTAATTTAGACACACTAATGATGCTGTAGCTGCCATTTCAGGTAGGATGATTTCACATGTGAACAGGAGGAGCCAGGGCTTCATATGCCCATTTACAGTATATTATATGTCTATTTTGGCAGTTGGTAATTGACAGTAACCAATAACAGTCTGACCTGTGCTTGGGCAGATGTGTCATTCAGAGCTTTTCGCAGGCCCTGACTTAGCCCTCTTCGCAGATTCTGCCTCTGGATGCTGTCCAGCCTGTTTCTTCTCACATAGATGGAAACAACTAAGAGATATAAGGAGACAGAGAGAACGACAGAACAAAAAGAAGGACAAAAAAGACAGACACCAAACAATAAGAGAAATAATAAAAATTCACTATTTCATTTTAAGCCTGCAGCAGAAGCATTGTTTACTGTACCTGTTTTCACCCACATTCTTTCTGTGATGTTGCACTGCTGTGGTGGAGCCTCTGTGGTGGTGGTGAAAGGAGAGATGAAGTT
Source organism: Helostoma temminkii (assembly GCA_900302695.1). Classification (NCBI taxonomy): domain Eukaryota; kingdom Metazoa; phylum Chordata; class Actinopteri; order Anabantiformes; family Helostomatidae; genus Helostoma; species Helostoma temminkii. Next base: position 3,659 of record OMLM01014471.1, read on the forward strand.
GGTGGTGACCGCCCTGGGAGGGCTGGTTCTCAGTACAGGAGGAATGAACAATCTCTTGCTGGTTTGAGTCCTTATGGTTGTGGTGGTCGTCGTTCTCCTGGTCACAGGCGTGGGCTGTGGTGTGGTAGTGGCGGTAGACTGTGTGGTTCCAGTGCTTTGGGAAGGCATGCTTGTGGTGGGGTTTTTAATTTTGGTGGTTGAATCTACAGTTGTGGTGGTAAAGTTCACAGAGGCTATCGTGGTGTCCTGTCGAGAGGACAGAGGTGGTACCTGAGATGTCCTCTCTGTGGGCGCAGCAGAAAGCACAATTTTACCTAATTCAGGGGGGACTAGACTGGCCTCTTTGTCTTTGGGGAAAGTGAGCGCAACTGCTCTGGCCGTTCCAGCATTTAACTCATCTGTCCCCGCCTCTGTAAGGACAACAAACGCATCAGTCACTCCATGCGAGCTGTCAGAATCTATTGATGCTTTCAGACTGGGCAACGAGGATGAAGACATGGGTGGTAGAGCTTTTATGGAAGATGATGATGCAGTGTCTGGATATATGCTTGTCACCTGATAAGCTTGGGTATCACTGAGTGATAGTGATAGCAGTTTTAAAGATGATGATGACGATAATGACAATGGTGATGATGGAGCAAGCTGTTTATGTGATGTTAACTCCTTTACTTGAGAAGCAGTTGTGCTACCTACACTGTGAGCATCTGATAAGCTGTGTGTGGGGCTGTTTGAAATTGTAACAGCATTATCATCTGCTAAAGAGAGGTTACCGCTATACACCAAAGCTATAGAGGTAGCTTGTGACGATATTACAGGGTCAGTAGTTACGTGAGGGAATGGCAGAAAACTGTTTGAACCCCACGCTGATGGAGCAACAGGGGCTCCTCTTTGCACGCTGACAGCCACAGCGGATATGAGATTAGCTGGAGATAAATTCAGACTCTGCTCTTTAGATTTTGATGTTCCTTTAACATATGTAAAAGATGGTAGCTCTCCAACAGCTGTATACACTGAATATGGATCACTGGTGACGACTGCTGGATCAGTTAAATTCAATATATGAGTATTATGCTCTCGTTCATTTACTGGCGCTGGGTGTTCATACGATGGGCCAGCTTTTAGTAAATTAGAATTTGCCCTATCAAAGCCTGTGGATGTATTTACCGACTCAAAGGCACTGCTTTGAATGAGCACAGTGCTGGTGGTTTTCCACTTTGTATAGGATGCCATTAGGTTTGTGCCTAAACTGAAAATAGCACCTAGTGTGTCAGTGTTGTTTTGTCTATCACTGGATGAAGTTGCTCCTGCAGAGGAAGCAGTAGAGAGATTGGTTGTTTGTCTCCCTAGATACAATTTTGATTTATCACTATTCACACTAGTGATTGGTCCCTGTGAGCGAGAAGAAGAGGTTGCCCTTGGCGCTGAGATGATTTCTAGCCAGGAGGACGGAGAAGACTGCTCATAACGGCCCATGAGTGTCGCATAACGTTCAGCAGAAGGGCTTTTAAGAGGCTCTAACACAGCATCAAGCGTTGTCGGAGAAGAAGCTGTTGTGGTGTGAGATCCTTTGCTGGGACTTTCAGAGCTTTTATTCAATGTAAAAACATATTTTGCGGTGATGAAAGATGGAGCTTGTGTTGTGACCTGCCCCGGTTTAGGACCCTTCTTGTAAAACACTGTGCCTCTGCTCAGAACAGACTCTTCATTAAAAGAAGCAGAAACCGAACTTATCAAATTCACAGTATTTGTATGGAAGCTCCAAGCAGGTCTCTTTCCATTTGACACGTGAACATTGAAAGATGGTAGTGTTTTTTCATTTCCTGTTTCCACATCGGAAGTCAGATGAATGATGTGACCAGCTCTTTCAGGTGTTATGACATAGGTAGAGACATCAGTTGAAGACATTGTCTGTTGGGATTTTTTGGGAGATGTTGTATGAAACCTATGGGGAAACATTAGCAAAGGTGTTCGGGGGGTTATTTGGGTTGATGACAACGCAGTAGATTGCTCTGCAAAATGTACCTCACTATTGGCAGAAATGCCAGTGTTATCATCAATATTGTTGTGGGTTGGACGGTGGCTGACAAATGAGGGCAGTAAATATGTAGGTTGACTGGGGTGTGAATCATTTTCTAGGCCCACTGTTAAAGCCGAACCAGAAACATTTATTGTTTTACTGTGGGAGGAAAATACCTCTGTCATTGTCCGTTGTCTAGGATCCTGAGTTGTTCCTTTTGGAGACCCTGTTTGTGTTTCAAAGTCCTGAATTTTTAAGACTCCATTAACTGAAAAATTTAGTGAATCTGAGTCTGATGTGGAGTAGGCAGTTCTGGATCTGGGGATCAAATCCAGGATGGAAAAACTGGTGGATTCAAGCCTCGGCTGTGTAAGCGAAAGTGAGTTACTCTGTTGAGCTTGGGTGGAAACAGGTTTAAGCTCTGCTCCTGCTTTCACTTCCTGGTTGTAATTTATATTGATGGCAGGAACTCTGGGGCTCCCGTGACCCGCTACCACTGGTAAATCATCAGGATTAGACGCATGCTCCAAAGACACGATGCCAGAGTGCATAGGCGTTAGCTTAGTGATTGCAGATTCAAACAAAGATGTCTCACTTGGTGGAGTCTCAGAGGAAACTGTAATAAATGATCCACTGGGTCTCAATGTTATTGCTGGAGATGCAGCTGGATTTATAACATGCGGAGTTAGAGGCGACAAGATAGTATCTCCAATGATTTTGTGAACAAAGGCCTGACTGTCTTTCTTTTTGACGTATGCTGTTTGATTTAATATCTGCTGTGTGACATGACTAGAAACTGAATAGCCTTTATGATGGGCAGCCTGCATGGCTGATGTGAGATCTGGTGAATCCACCTGCTGACTTAGAACAGCCTGACTATCTGGACTGGGGAGAAATGAGGTTGTAATTTCAAATTTATTGGCAGATAAAGAGTCCATACCTGGATGCAGAGTCTGAGTGGATCCATGTAAAAGCTTATAAAGATTGTGTCCATGGTTAGGCGTATAAAATGATGTATAAGCACCGGTTCTAGCTGTTTGTGTCTTAATTAGGTTTGTGCTTGCACTTGTTACTTTGTGGATTTTGTCTGCTGATGAGTGAAATAAATGTTTCGTCACTTCATTGCTCTCACCAGTGCTGGCTTCACTTAGAAAGGCTTTGGTTGTTGTGCTTTGTTGTCCCTGTGTAACAGCTGGTCGTTCAACAACTGAAAGAGTGGTGGATTGTGCAGTTGTCAGACCCAGGGAACCTGCTGGTGATAATGTAGCTGCTATTGTCAGAGGGGCAGGGCTAGTCACAAGTGTTTGACTTTGAGATGACACAGCTTTGTTTATCCAATCAGTTGACAGAGAAAACAGAGACACAGAAGATGGTAACACAAAGGAAGTGGATGGAGCTGATGAAGACAGTGATGATGGCAGGGGAGATGGTGGTAAAGGTGATGATGATGAAAATGATGACACATTCTTATTTCCATCCACTAAGGACACATGTGATGGTCTTGTAACATTTGTTGACATAACAGCCTGAGGTGCAGTGTTGTGTTGGTGAAACGTGCTAGAAGTCAGACCTGAGCTGAAGGGTAGGATCCTGTCTCCCACATATGATGACAAAGAGGACATCTCCAAGCCTGGGCTGAGACTATGTGAAGGCCATTGGGTGGTGTGGGTTTCGTCCCTGGTGACAGTCGGCGAGGTTCTACTTTGATCAAGGCTCGATGGATGTTTGACGGTTCCTGTCATGACAGTTAAGACAGAAGAAAAGGCAGGCTGCCCTGATAAACCTCCTCCCTCAGAGTCTGAGTCACCGTCTGAATGGACAGCAGAGAAAGGCACCTCCTCCGCCTCCGACAGGTCAGCCAATGACCGAGCAGGAGCAGCTGTAGCTGCAGGGTCTCTAGGTAGAGACGAGGAGCCAGAGGCATCATAGGTGGATTTTTCTGTTAACAGAGAAGAAAGTGAGATAATACTTTAATACTGGCTGAAGCATAGTAAAGCAGAAACTGTATTCATTGTTATTTAATGCTTTTCCATTTACTGCTATAAGGAATAACCCAACCAAACATGAGACTCTCTGGCACCTTCTTATAAGGCACTTTGCCTACTAATAGTTTTGCTAGTTGTTTACAAGCCACTTATCCATTATCTATACAGTAGATCACATAAAACACATTAGGAACAACCTGTGTTACTGCTTATCCATTAGGCTATATATATATCTATATATATACACACATATATATATGTATGTATATATATATATATAGTATAGTGTAACAAACAGAAATATAGTATATCGAATAATAATAATAATAAGTTTACTTTCAGGTCCAATGTTTTAATCAGTTATTATCTGGTATTCATGTTAACCTATGTGCTAAGGTGGAAACATCTCACTACTCACACCCTGTTTTTTTATCAGGCGGTAAACCAAAGACAAACATTTATGTTTTGCCAAAGGACAGAAAAAGAGATAATCTTCCAAGTGGAACAAATAGAATTATTCAAGAGATGGCACCCATGTGCCCAAATATAGCAAAGATAATGTGACTTCTAAAAACATAAAATGGAATTGTCTTACAATGTTAGAAAGGGTGCCTCAGTAAGAGGCAGAAAGAGATAGCCATGTGGGGGTTTACATTACAGAGACATTCTGGAGGTGATTAATGCACCAAGTCCGTCTGTGTGGGGTTGTCTCATCCTCTCCTGTTCTGGCCTTTCCTTTTAGTCTCAGCACATCCTCAACACATCCATATAGCGTCTCTTTTATCTGTTTATAAAGGTTTACAGTCCTGTCACATCTCCCACCCCCTCAGCATGTTTCCACTGCCGAAGTGCAACCAGCTCGCACTTACATGCAACTCTCTCAGTGTAGGAGAGACATGAGCAGGAGAGAAACTCAATGTAGGAGGAACCTCTTGACAACAAACATTCACCTGGATAGCAACAGAAGGCTAAATACTAACCGATGAGTCATTTGTTATATTCTGTATTCTGTCTGGTCAAGTTCACTAAATAAATAACATATTGGACATAAACTGCCCCATACACACAGCGGAAATGCGATGGCCATGTTTCTGAATTACACACATGATGATAAGCCTCAGGCAGTGTGTTCTCACACAGCTGCCACTGTAAAGCTACTAGCATAACATCCGTCTCCAGTTGTCTGCACAACATTACAAAACTGCAAATCTGCCAGGTCACTAATTCTGAATGTTCACTTAAAAATCTGTGATAATAGAAAATAGGCATTATGCTTTTATAATTAGTTTCAGAGGGATAAATTACTGAACTGCCAGCATTTGATTCTTAAAGACAGACCCTTCGTACACTTTTCATGATCCCACTTAATTCAATTTCTTCAATAAATCACTGGTCTGCTAAAATATGATTAGTGAAATTGCCATACAGCACTTTTTAAACCACTCTTACAAACTTAAAAGTGAAATAAAACAAAGAGTTGATTGAAGGGGAAAGTGCATGAATTCACAAAAGAGCTCTGAGATAAGTGAGCATGTGTGTCCTGCATCAAGGCCACAAAGAGGTCAAACCACATGGTCACCAAACTGAAAGAACTACCTGCACCCACCCTCTGGGTGACCCTGGGTCTGCTAAGCAAAGGATTGCTTAGCAGACCCAGCAGCAACATGATTTTGGGTGCACGGGACAGTGGCCAGTCCAAGCTGAGGTGTGGGGCCCACCTGTGGTTTGCCACCTGCTCTGACAGGCCTGAGCATATGGGTGGATTTCAACAATGAATGAATGAGGACAAGATGTGCGGAAAGAGAATGAAGGAGAGGATGATGAGAAAAATTGGACTGGAAGGAGTGGAAGAAAAATTAAACAGTCTCAGAAGGAGACAAGAGAAAAATGAGCAACATTTTGTTAAAATGGAGGCACAAGAATGAGGAAGGATAAGTGCAGTGTCTGCAGTTTGTAAGTCATTTCCAAAAGATGCAATTTATCTTCACGACTCTACACTTGTATCTTGACTATGAAATAACAGAATTTGTCACACTAGTTACAAGTAATACTATGTTTTGTGGTACTACTAGTGCTATTTAATGTAATTATAACCGTAAAGATTGTTTAATCAATCACATTGTTAATAAAGATTAGAGTTTCTCAAATGTGAAGTTTGCTATATTTTCTATTTGTATCACTGTATATTCAATAGCTTTTGATTTTAACTACATGTGGGTTGGAAACGACAAGTGATTTTAGAATTTATGTGGCGTACAGTTTAATTTTGGATCTTCAGTCAAGAGGGAGTTACACTAGTCTCCTAAAACCCACTGAAACCTGCACACACAAACCACAGACCCCATTTCCACACTCCAGTCTGCAGCCAGCACTATCTTTTAGCTGCCAGGACACAGGCATGATTCTGCCGGGGCTCCCACTGCTCCACTCACATTATACACTGCTTCTCCTTTTGCTTTGAGCTGTTTTTGTTCTCATATGTGCGGAAAATGGCAAACAAGTTAGTATAATTCAATAGTGAGGTGGATGGAACCCTGGGAGCAGAGAAACAAATTTCAGAAGTCTGGTCCACTGCTTCTGAGGTAAGGCCACAAAAGTCCCTGCTATGTTTTGACTGTTTATGAGCAGGCAGAAGGATATACAGTACAACTGCTTTAAGCTGTTGTTGTTCTATTAAAATGATAAAAAAAAAAAAAATACTTCAGTAGTGAGGGGATGGAGGGAAGTCTGGAAGCGGAACATCTTTGTTTTAAATATATTTATTGGATATAACCTCTCTGTTTGCATCATGTCTGTGCAGAGCTGCAGGAGGGTTGGTAGTGACGAAAGTACGACTGAGGCGATGGTATGGGTGGGTTAGAGGATGTTGCACACAACCAGCACTATGCTTTTTTTTCAGAGAGTGCAAACAGCACAGCAGGCTGAGACATGCATCAGCTGCCTGGAATACAGCCCAGCGGACACTTATCTCTGAAGCCACGCAAGGATGTGCACATGGTTCTGGCAAAGACGTTCATTCATGTATTCAGTCATTCATTGCCCCTGACAATGAGGTTACATCTTTCATCCTGCTTGGTTGTCTGTCTATTTATTTGTTGAGGTATTTTAAAAACCTTAGGTTAGGGAACACTGAATGGTTACAGCAGATGTCAAATAATTGTAACATCCCCAGGTTTGGTTCCAGCTGGGGTCCTTTGCTGCATGTTGTACCCACTCTCTATATTCCAATGTTTCCTCTTTCCATCAAAAAGCTGAATTTATAATCAAAAAAACACATTTTTACTCAACTTAACTCCCACATGGTTTATTATCGCCGGTATCTAATGGTGGCTTATGACACTAAATGTTTCTTAATATAAAATGTTGTATTGTCAATGACTAAATTTACCCAATGAACAGAATATTTGGTCAGTGTATCAGAATGACATGACATGACATGGCAGATTTGGATACAGATCCAGATTTTAGCACCAGGTTTCAAATTATTAGAGGAAAAATAGTTCACATAAAACTTACTTTTGTTGTGAATAATTCCATCAATCCAGATTAGTATGCAGCAACCGGCCAACAGTGCCTGACACTGACCTTTGACCCAGTGGAAGTTGAGCACTCTTTTGTTGCCTATTTTTCTTCCCACTATCTTGGTCTCCTGTTCCAGTTAAAAGTCTGCCCATCCACTGATGCTAAGGCTTGTTGTCTTTTTCAGTCTGACATGTTGACACACTGACTTCTGTCCTGGTGCAGCTGAGGACACTGTAGTCATGGCTATTGTTGTTGCCCTCTGTCCACTTCTATTATCGTTTATAGAGGCTCCTCTCCACTGTCTTTGTCACTGTGTTTGAGTTAGCCTAATGTGGGATGGGTTATATGATGATATGGTGCAAGATTATGAAGATTTGTCAACTGAAACTAATCCTGAAGCATGGTGCAAAATTTAACTTACTATAGGAGTACTACAGACCTGGCGCTGTAGTATTTTCAAAATTTCTTCCTGTACCTGCAATACTATATGTTACATTAGGATAATTATACTATGGGGTGGTTCTATGTTTTCCACTGCAGACACTGTCAAGGTGAATCTGACCACAGAGACATTATTAAGGGCTTTTAGCAAGCTTTTTGGAAGGTAACAGGGGACACATTCCTCCACTCTTGCATGATTAGATCATGTATCTGATGGCTCAAACTCTTTTGGCAACAAAGAGCAAGTAGCAGCCAAAATAACAGATTTCTCGTTATACACATCTGAAAATAAAAAATTGCAAAGGATGTTGATGATTCACTACATTTTTTTTATTCTTTTTTTTTATTCCAAAAAATGTTTTCATTTGCTACTCCTTTGACTTTATATCTAAATATCCTTTAATATGCAATAACTCTAGGCTTCTACTGTCTGCATAAAAAGGAATAACTATTTACTTAGCACTGTTTATGTCATACTTAAAAAATATGCATAAACCATATTTGTTAAAATTTGTCTTCTGTCCCCGACTGTCACCAGTGTAATTTCAGTGCAAATTACAGTGTGCTTCACAAGAAAATACCCTGAAAATTAATAAACCAATGATATTTTGTGATTTCACATGAAAATAATACTGAACTGAGACATAAGGACATTTATGGATAGTTTGTTTAAATGGAGAGCACATAAATAATATAATAATAATAATATGTGTAAAGTAATTGACACTCATTTCAGTTTATTTCCCTTTTGTGATGATGAATCTGCAGTAAAGAGTCAGAATAGTTTAATATTATATAAATATAGATGATTTAAAGCCAAATGTCATAATTATTTTTTTACATATATTATGCAAGTCTTGATATTAAAGAACCAACAAAAAGCATGCCAAAAATATGAATGTTTAGGCTTTTTCAAACTCTGCCACTGGCAATTAACAGACAAATCTGGCATTAATTTGTATTGTCGATCTCACGCATAAGCCTAAACATTTTTGGAGTTTATCAGATACACAAACCCCCTTAGCTTTACATGTGAATTAACAAAGGATAAACAGTTGTATTGAAGAGTGAAACACCTAGAAAATTCTTATACCTTTAATGGAAACACTGAGATTTCTGAGTGATGCTAATTAGAATGTGCTAGTACAATGCTAAAATAATGTAAAAAAGCTTAAGAATAAACTGCACAATATCAGCACATTTTGAAAAGTAACAGATTTACATACACCTGCACTTCTACTACTTCAACTGTATTTTGGCTTTATTTTACACCAGTAGCTGAAGGCAAGGCTGTAGATCTTGTTAACACTAACAATACACATCTCCAACCAGCAGCTCTAAACAGACAGCATCAAATGTAAAAAATATATTCTTATACCTAAAATTGCTTTTCTTTCTGCCAATGTGCAGTTACCTGTTTGCATTTGTATATATGAAATGTGTCATAAATAAGTCAGACAGGAAAAACAATACCAGGACCCTAAAATAGAAAGAGCTGAATCAAATTTCGCTATTGTTTTTTCTGATTTATATTATAGTTATATTGGTTACGCCTGTGATTTTTCCTGCTGTGACTGCATCAAAATATCTCCAGAGAAAAAGCATATCAAGTTCCCAGTAAACCATCCCAATGAGACAGAATGAAATATACTAGGACCTTGGAAGAGGCTCACCTAAATGAAATGCAACAATGAATTAGGCTCTGGCTTTTTTGCAATGATGTATCACTAGTCTGCTGGTGACAAAGGTCTATATCAAGCTAAAGTTACTCCTCAGTAATATCATACATACAGAATTATTTTCTAGGAAGAAGTAGACAGGCGAGGCTGAGAAAACTTGGGTGTATTTTACCAAAGACGTAATGCTTGCAGTGAACATTACAGATTAATGGTTATAAAAATGTAAGAATATTTCAGTGTGAAATATTCCTTTGATGATCAGTGACCACATGAACCATGCTGAGGCAGACAGGATGACTGGAAGTCAGAGAGCTCAGTAGGGTTCTGCAGGCAATCACAGTCCCATTAAGACCAAAAACCAAAAATAAGTCATCTTTCACTTCAGCACCATGCCCAGAGGCAACATTGGCCTATGAACTATGTCAAGGTTGAAAGTAGAGGGAGCAGAGGGTGGTAGAGATAGAGAAACAGCAAAGGTAGGATAACACATGGGAAGCATCATATATTCATGTTTTATTACATATATTTCATCAGTAGGGCTTTTTTCTGATCTTCTAAGGCAACACACGTTTTAAAAAATTGATCTGTGTTTATTATGTTCATATACGTTACCTCCAAACTGTTTATCTTAATTTCTTTTTCAGTAAAACAGCAAGCATAATATTTGTGTCACTGCCTTTTCAAACATCCCATTAAATAACTCATGTCCTGCTATAACCCAATACACATGCATACAGAGAGCGAGTGTGTGTGTGTTTGAGACATACTAGAGAGAGATAGAGAAGAGACTATATCAAACTGGAGCTCGAGGCTGTCTCCTGGGGCTGCACATATCAGAGGACGCATGGGACGAGTGTAGGAGTTTAGCTGCATGCTGTGGCGGTGATGGGCAGGAGGATTACAGCAGCTGTTTGACATGGTGGGCTAAGGGTATGAAATGACAGGTAGGGGTCAAGGGAGGACTACAGATAATGATGCAGCAGCATAAGGTGAACATCAACATGGTCTCCTCCTAAATTACACCTTATTTAAGTCACTTAGTTTTACATATACTGTGTAATAATATAATGAAGGGCATATTTACTTTACATTGTGAAAAAGAATAATGATCTGTGTTGTCACACAATGTTTGATACTGTTAGGAATAGTCATACAGCTTCTTTTGGGTCACAATGCTCAGCTTATATTAGAAATGCATAATTATGAGCCAATTATAACAAACAGAAGCAAGATGAGCAGTCAGTAGTCACGCACAAGAGTTAAAGATCTATTCAGGCCAGGTAGAGGCCTCTGTAATAGTCAGTCTGGGAAATAATTACTCAGGAATGGGTGCACACAGTTAATCTATGGTGCAGGGTGAGCTTAACAATATTGAAAGCAGGATAAAAATTCAAGCAGTGATGGTAGAAGTATTCAGATCCTTTACTTATAGTAAGTAAAAGTGTCAATACAGTAATGTAAAAAGAAAGTATATTTAGTATTTTAGTAAAAATACAAGTAAGAGCAGCAAATTAAAAGTAAATCTCAATGACTAATGTATTGTTATACAACATTTTAGACTGTTAATAGTTTATCATTAAATAAGAAACATTTTAATGTTGTAGGTGTTGTAAGTGGAACTATGTTTATCTGCTTAAAAACATTTAAGTACTTTAGCGGTTTCCATCATCAGGAATTATACATTCATCTGGGAAGTTGCGAAACGATTAATGACAGA
>OMLM01014472.1:9138-26647 GCA_900302695.1 Helostoma temminkii
ACCGGGCTGCCCCACCCGCGGCAGGAGGCACCGAAGCGCCGGGCGGAGAGAGACCGGTGTCGGGCTGGGTTGATGCTGCAGAGCTGTCGGCGGCCCTGCGCGGCTGCAGCAGCTCCTCAGATGACTGCTCTAAGAGCAAACTGGAGGAGAGGTTCTCCCTCACCAGCTACACAGAAAGTGGCTTTAGGACGCCAGTGTGCAGGATCTGCTTCCAAGGACCAGAACATGTAAGTCAAGGAAAAGTGTTCAACTTAATGTTAAATGTTTAAGGCATGGAGATTACACTCATCAGTTACTCTTCCATACATCTTGAGTTTCAACAATGTAAAATCTGTAGGTGTTACATTTAGATCCAGGAATCACTCTGTCCTGGTGGAGCCTGTGTTACATGCAGGCTTTCTGTCACATGAAAATTCAGTGGTCGAGGTCCTTTCCGCTGAGGAAACCCACTCTTAGTGTCTTAAGATAGCCACAGTGCATCCTGCACTCATGCCTTTGTGGCTAGAGAAGACAACTATGGCTAGCAGTGGGAGGGTAATGAAAGACCTCGTCCCCATGCTTGACAAGTGTGGAGGATAGACAACCATGCAGTGACAAGTCATTATAGCCAAACACTGAATTAATCTTGAGACATTATGTGCATGAAAAAATCAAATAATACATTTCACTCCGCTGCTCACATGCACCACCTGTAAACAGCACAAAAATAATAGTAGCGTGTAGAGAACAGAAGGGAAGCGCCTTCAAGTTAATCACACTGCGTGTCTCTGTCTATGGGACCATGTTGGTGATAATGTCACACTACATCAATCAGGATAGGAAAAATGTGAAAGAAAATGGCTAAGGTGCTCTACAATAAATAATATTAAATTATAACAGAGATGCAGACACCTTGCAATTTGCAGACACATTAGTTGCACTGTTTGACAGAGCTACTGAGGCCGCATTGACAAATATGTCACACCTCACCGATTGTAATGGAGGTGGGGAAGTTATAAAAATTGTGAAGCAAGATAACTGGGGTGTACAACATAACTTTATATCCGGCAGCCTTTACTCTACTACTACAGTGTTTTCCTTTGCACAAGCAGCAGCTTTACTTTATCATTTCATGGACATTGCACTGTGTATGGCCTTTAATCTATATGTGTATCACCAACTAATTACTCCAACAGCAATTTTGTGCATCATTCCACTTCTGATCTCAGACTTAGTAATTATTACTGACATGGGGTCTAGTTATGAGATTGGAAGACAAGGCCTCATCCTTGTTTTTTGCAAGAACTCCACAGATAGTCAGGACACTCTGCAATGCATACCAATTACCACCTCCAAAATTTGCAGTATTTCCCATGGTCTCCTCCAACTCATCTCATCAATGTTTGCTGGAGACATTACAGCATGTCAATAGCACTTGATTTTATGCCATCGTATCATTATGCAAGTTCGCATCTATCACCAGCCTTCCTTGTCCTGTCGTCTCTACTGTTGGTTTGGGTGAAGTCCAGATATGGATCTGCCGAGGTGTAAATGGGTACAAGGCGAATGAGGCTCCATTTGAAAAGAGAGATGAGTGGACTGCCTGTGTGTCACTGTGTGATGCAGGAAGTGGCAACATTAGTTATCCTCTATTCTCTCTTAGCCTCCAGGATGTCACATAGACCAATGCATTCGGTATCTGATTTGACAATCCACCTCCAAAACACTTCCATCCCCAAGGCTGAGATACTCAAGACAGAGTAAAGAAGGAGCAAGAGATATAGCTTTCTTCTAGTATCCCACTAGAAAAGAGCCTTGAGTGTCTGACAAAGGCAACAATTTGAAAAATGACTCTAGTCTGACTTTATATGACACAGAACAATGTAATAAGTCTGTGCAATCGAATTCATGTCAGTGTTTTTGGTGTCATTTTCTTTGAGGTGTCCATAGTGATTTATAACCAATGTCCTGTAGTTTTTAAGGACATGTTCACATCTTTCTTTCCAAAGATATTTCAGTATAAATTCTTATGTGCTCAGATATGCATTTAAAAAGTCACGGGTCACTGTGAACATTCCTCCTGAAGCAAACCCTTCACCTTCTCTATGCCAATCAATCTTCCAGTGTCTTACTGAAAAATTTGTTTGAGTATATAAATTAAGAATTGTTGGTTTTGTTTTCTTTTTGTTAGTAGTAGAAAGGGTGGCTTGAGATCTTCCCATGACCAATATGAACATGATTACAGCGATCAGTAACTATGACAGAATATGTGAAAAGTCTTTAAATAATGTGTCACAAAATAATGTTAATAAACAGCTCCTGTTAGAGGTAATTTAAATCTCCAGACTTACAGTGTACAGAACACCAATCTTTTACGTTAATAACTTAGGTTTCTTACATTCAGCTAAATTTCACTCAGATATTTTCTGTTCAGCTAAAGTTCAGAGAGAAGCTTTTCAGAGGACTCTGGCTTACTTGCATGTAACTTTGCATTATTGCAGCTTTTGCTTTCAGACTTGAATTCAACCTCAGCACTTAAAGAATAATTACTTTACCTGCTAAATTGGATTTTCACATAGTAGAGCTGTGCAGGAACTAGCCCCATGGTGTACAGACTTGTTAGAGGATCAGTTAAATACAAATATTCCAAGAAAAGTCATTAAAAATTTTAGTATGTGAAAAATCTTTTTCTAAAGTGTCAAGCACTACTACATAGTGTATATGTGTCCTTTGAAGCCAATGCTCCTACTGTCTTCTCCAAGCACTTTAATTTTAGGGGCTTTGCTATAGACCTAAGCATAAACTTAAATTATAAACCTCCTTCTGCTTTTATTGTATTCAGTTACTTCGTACGGTCCATTAACTGTCACTGAAGGCCTAATGGTTTCTGTAAAATAAGCAATAATTAAAATGCCTGCAGCATATGCTTTATGAGTAGTCATTAATACATTTTGTAAATACATTTGAAATTATAAGACCTTCAATTAATTTTTTCAGTGATCTCACTTTGTTAAATACAGTTAAGTGCATATATGAAGTTGATTTTCAGATGGCTGACATATTGCAGGTTCTTATTAAAGAAATGCTTGTGGCCAAGATGTCATTGACTGTTGTAAAATTGCTTTCGTTTCGTTTTTGTGGGACTTAGCCTATTACACCACAGTTGTCCTCTGCCCAGAGTTAATGGAGTTCCCTTGCATTGATTACATACTCTTAAGAAATGCGAATAGTGAAATAGTGAATACACTGGGATAGGATCCAACTGTATAAAGAGAAAACAGGTTGCATTGAAGTGTTTTTTAATGATAATGTAACACAAAAATGGAATAACACCGCCAAAGATATGTATTATTTTGATTGTTAACACATTATTTTATTGTGTGTGTTTTTTAGTAATTAATAATTGTTGTTTGATGTTTTGAACAAAAGGACACTTAGTATCACTTTATGTATGCGTGGGCTTTAATGCCACATTTGTTATTGGTCTTTTTTGCTCTCTCTCCAGCCTCAGTTGTACTGGAGTGATCTAGGTTTCAGTTCTTGGCTGCAATCAGGCCAGTCACAGTGAGTGGTCTGAGTCCCACTGGACACGGTAGAAGTGTTCTGATGCTCCTGCCAATACACTCCCACCCTGGCCATCTGTAGATGGGCCTTTTCTCCTCCATCTCCCTGCATTTCCCTCTCTTCTCCTCAACCAGGGTGTTGCTCTGTCTGTCAGAAATGTCAGTGTAATTTGGAAACTGACTGAATTCTTACAACAATTTCCATATCATGTCCATGATACACAGAGACAGTGAATACTGAATACTAAATTAACAATACCTTGGCTTAGAAATTAAATGCCTCAGCTTAGAGAGGTGGAGGGCTTTCTTGCAGCAGAACAGCTTGGCTAATTAATTTTTTCATCTACTACAGCCTTTTTGTTCAGTCCCATTAAGATTAAAACATTTCTACAAGAAGGTCTGACTTTAAATTTTATATATCCAAGTTTCTTAAACTGCAGGTCAGGATCTACAAAGGATTGTAAGACTACATCTTTTGGGTCATCTTCTATATCCAGTATGTCATGACTAGTAATATACTTTAATGAGCTTGGGGCCCAGGGAAAAAATGTATAAATCCCTAATTCATTCGTCAGGCTGAATACATCTTAAGAATAATGGCAGGTTAAGAATATGGCTGAGCACATATCACTGTTAATTGAAATCTTTATGTCAAATTTATTTCTTCAATTTTGCTGCAGTTTTTTGCTAAATTTTCACTTTTTTGTTCAGTTTTTCACTAATGAGTTTCATTAGTCATTCGTTTTCTGTTTTCAATTGAATTTTAGGAAACTTTGTCAAACAAGATTTTAAGTTTTATATTTTCTCTTTAATTAAGATTGGGTACAAGGGAGCTCAGAATCAGAGAGGAACAGTACAGGAGAAAATGTTTCTGTAGGGACCACGCTATAAAATGACGCGTGTTTAAATGGCAGCTATTCACTATAAGAGCTGCAGTAACAATCTACTTATAGTGCAGTATTTTGTAGCTCTGTTTGCTTTTTGACAAAAGCCAGTGACTAATCCTCCACTTTTCAGAAGTACAAGCAATCAAGCATGTTGTCTTTCAACAGAGTGTAAGGCAAAGATTTCATTTCACACCTGAACTCATGTTCTGCTGTAATATAACTGTAGTGCTGTGCACTCTCTGTGTGTGTGCATGCTTGTCTGGCTGTGCATGCAAAGCTCTATGAAAATCAATAAGCCATCACAAAGAACTGCAAAGAAATATAAATGTACGTGTAGTGTAATCTGCAGTATAGTGCATTTTAAAGGATTATGCGCATGGAGAAAACCAAGGGTTGTCAGTCTGTCAGTGATAGCTGTAGGGAGATTTTTCTTCTTCATCACAAATCTTTACTTAAATCTTTCCTGCTCTTAGGCTCCAGTCCCGTATTATGATCATTTTGGAAATTTTACCTTGTTTTTGTAGTGTACAGCATTTCATGAAATTGTGTTTGCTTCTAGTGAAAATATAACCCAGATCATATCAGTGGAGGTCTTTACTTTTCTTGATTTCTGTACTGTATTACATTACACCTTATCTCACCAGCAGCAGATATCCACTGAGAGTAAAAGTCTGGAACACAAGCCATATTTATTCATTTTACTGTTTTAAATAGGGCTGTCAAAATAATACATAAATTTAGACTCAGTAATCGCATAAAATAACACACTAAAACAATTAGTGTTAGTTAATTGCTTTTTAGGTGCACTTTGACCCAGTGTGTCACTGAAATTGTTCTGACCACAGTGGTTTTGGAAGATGATGGAGATAGACAAAAACATCTTTTTCTGTAGTAAGAAAATATTTTCAAAACTGATGTATGCAATTAATTTTGATTAATTAATCAAAGAGCATGTAATTAATTTGATACATTTTTTTAATGGTTTCGCAGCCCTAATTTTAAACGTGTCCTAGTTTGTTAGTGTCTGTTTTCTCACTGGCTCTTTGTCTTTCCCTAAGGGGGAGCTCCTGAGCCCATGTCGGTGCAGTGGGTCCGTACGCTGCACCCACCAGCCCTGCCTCATCAAATGGATCAGTGAGAGAGGTTCCTGGGCATGTGAGCTCTGCTACTACAAATATCAGGTTATTGCCATCAGCACCAAGAACCCACTACAGGTGAGCTGCATATTTCAAAACATTATAAAGGTCAGATTATGACCAAGATATGGTAGCTTCAGAACTAGGAGACAGAACTCAAAACAATTTTTATACCACCTCACTTGGAGGGAGACGTGTGACTATCCCTTGCCCCTTTTCCTCTGGGAATCATTAAGACAGATTCTTGGTGTACATGTCATCAATTGAAATAAAATAGTAATGATTATTGTTAAGGTCGCACTAGTTCTGCTCTGGTGATACACTGAAGAATTCAGCTAAAAACTGAAAGTGTCTGAATTAAACAGGACTGTTTTCCCTCTGATCTCTGGAACAGAAAGAATGCTAAATCAACTTTCTCTCATTTTCAGATTTTGGTGATATGGAAGGGTCATTTGTGGGTGGACATACATTTTTTCGATTCTCTCAGATTTCTCTCAGTTGCATAAAATATTTTTGGCTTTTGATTTTTTTACTTTATATACTGTACCTATTGTAGCATTACCTGAACATTGATACTTTTGCATTGATGGAGTAGTGTAGAAATCTGACCATCAGCCTGAATAACCTACAACATGCATGTGTCAATTAATTTGTTTAATGATTATGGTACTCAGAGATACTGCCTATAGATCCTCATGCCTGCCTAGATGTCTGAATGTTCTTGTAGCCTCGGTCACACACAAGTGCTTCTCAATTATTCAGTAAAGTTAAAATAGAAATAGGAATCAGACACCAAGAATGAAGCTGTACTATGGTCTGTGTCCTCCTGCAGTGGCAGGCCATCTCCCTGACAGTGATAGAGAAAGTGCAGATAGCAGCAGCCATCTTGGGATCCCTGTTCCTGATGGCCAGTATCTCCTGGCTGGTGTGGTCGTCTTTCAGCCCATCAGCCCGCTGGCAACGACAAGATCTGCTTTTCCAGATCTGCTATGGCATGTACGGCTTCATGGATATCGTCTGCATCGGTGAGTCGCTATGTTGATGCTTGTTTCTTACTTTTTCATTTTCATGTATTTCAGTAGGAGTAGTTTTTATTACTTATACAAGAAAAAGTTTGTGCAATTTAGAATAATACTATTTAGAATAATGTGCCTGGTCTGGTCCTATTATTCCAGTTATATTATGCATTCCCCAAACAAAAGCAAACATAGTGTCATAGTGTAGCAGAGTCAGTACATACACGCTGGCTGTGTACCAATGATTGTGAATGCCACAAACACTTTACACTATTGAATCAATACTGTTAATCTATGGTATATAGTCAACAACTTCATATCAATATTGAGTGTGTGGACAGTATTTGTTCATTGCATATATCACATGCATAGCTATTTGGCCAATCTTTATTAATATTTTTAATAACTTATTATATTAAAGTTGATAAAATGTTCAATTTGTTCTACTGCTGTGTTCTACTAATACATTAAATATTACTGCTGAATGTTCAGAACTCAGCATCTGTAGTGTTCTTCGCTGAATACATTAAAATGCATCTCACTGTATAATAAAAACAAAGGCGACAGATTTAGGCAAACGTCGAAGAGCAGCGTGAACTGAAAAAACACAAGGGAAAAAGTTACATTAAAGCATTTTAATTGGACTTCTATATTATCTTCTAAATTTGTTGTGGGTGTCCAAATTGAAATTTGAAGCATCCACTGCCTGCTAGCCACTTCTGGAGCCCATGAGTCCTTGTGTTTTGGATGACTGTGTGATGACATCTCACATTAAGAAAACTCTAACTGCCTCTGCAGCAGACAGCAGGATAAGAGGAAGAGGAGATTGATTGTCTCCGGTTTGGTGGCAAGGATTGACTGTAGAGTCATTAACTCTGCACTTGACAGAGATTAACTTGTCACCTGGCAGACTTTAAAAGAGCAAAGGCCTAACTTCTCTTATCCTCAAAGTTGGAACAGAAACAAAACTGAGAGGAGAGATGGGATTTTATCAGCAAACTGTACATTTAAAGAAGAAGTTTATGTTCATACTGCGGTTGTTGCGAGATATACCTTTTACAAAACATCTTATATGAAAGGACAGTAATATACTATACAGTGCTGTGAGAAAGTATGTGTCACCTTCTTAATTTTTTTTTTCTTTTGCATATTTGTCACACTGAAATCATTATTTAAATACATACATATTAAATACTTAAAATACATGTATGCATACATAATACAGCATCTCTTTAGTAACAACTGTCTGGAAGATGAAAATTCTTGTTTACTATCGTAGTCATAGTTGGTGGTAGAATCATACTAGAGTGCATTATATTAAGAGGAGGTCGTAATGTTTTGGCCACCCTATTTAAAATGAATGAAGGGGCAAAACATCAGGAACACCTCTTAATACAATGCACTCCAGTATGATTTCACCACTCACTATGACTTCAACAGAAGGATTATCAGCTTTCACACAATTCCAACTTAAAAACAGAAATTATAACTATTCACTGCTGTACTGGATTGCATTGGACTTTACAGGTGTAGCTAATACAGTGGCCAGTGAGTCATATATAATATCTGGTTATGGAGGCATCACAGAAGATGAAGTTGTTGACAATAAACAGTTTATAAAGTACTAAACAGGGTTTTTAAATGTGTCACTAGTTACATAATACAATACAGACCATATGTACTGTATTTTCCTCTACAAGATTTTACTTTGAAAAAAATAATCAATATTAAGCAAGTATCTTTCGTTACAAATTGATTTTAATTTTCCAGATATTCAGTTCAATGAACACAAATCAATAAGAAAATTTAAACTGTGATAAGATACTATTGAACCCCATAGAACAGATGTGGAAAAGCGATTGCTTTGCTAACCTAAATCTAAAATGGTGAGTATTGCTATGTCATAAGCCATGTCTACAATTTCTTATAAAATGAAGCTCTTATATGAGGGTTATGGTGCAGTACTTTAAAGATGAGTTGATTTGTTCTTCTACTCCCACAGCTAATACGTTCTGCAGGCTCTAACACAACCAATCTACCCCTGCAGAGATATATATCACTTTGTGGTGTCATTAAGACTGCTGCTTGACACTGACATTGTCTAATTGACGTTCTGTTCTCCACAGCACTAATTGTCCATGAGGGACCTTCTGTGTTTCGTATCTTCCACCGCTGGCAGGCTGTGAACCAGCAGTGGAAGGTCCTGAACTATGATAAGTCTATGGACAGTGATGACCTGAAGGACACTGTGGACAGGACTCTATCTCAGCCCAACCAGGGCTTTCAGACTGGGATAGGAATGTCCGCTTCCACGTCCTCGCTGATGGTGGTAGCCTCCACAGCTGCCGGTTCCACGTCCACAACTGTGGTGACGGCTGCAGGAGGACTGGGAACACATGTGGACCCCAACAGTGGCACCACAGTGCCAGACCAACACAGTCCCTACAACATCCTCCATCTCCTCACCCACCTGAGGCAGCCAGAGCCCCGCAGCCAACCCAGCAATAGCACACGAGAGCTGGTCATGAGAGTCACTACAGTCTGAGGAGTCTGTTGAGGCCTTATCTCACATGGAGGTGAAGGATTAATGAACCAGCTGACAGTTAAAAAAAGTCTGATCTTAGCTGCACTGGGTTAATACAGTGTTGTTTGTTTCAAAATACGTCTCTGATGTCCTTACATGGATTGAATAAAACTCAAAGTTTTTTTGTTTGTTTGTTTGTTTTTTGTGTGCAGAACTGGTTGGAAAATATTTCCTTTAAGTATAATTTCTATGACACTTGCATGAATGCTCATTGCTGATCTTTAGGAACAGTATACAGTATGGTGAAGAGGATATAAGCTTCCAAGTCAGTTTACTAAAGCTTTAAAGCTGTTACGTGCATCATTTGTACGTTGATCTTTGAGCATGCTTCTAGACTCTCTTTATTATATTTCACAAATTTCTAAATATTTTTACCTACTATTTCTGTCTGTGAGGACAGGAAAGGAAAATCCATAGAGAACTAAGAATTTTTGTTTACAAAAAAGATGCTTGTACCTTTTGGTCCCAATCATAGTGATAGACTAATATGAGATTCAGATTATTTTACATTTAAGTAAGGGCAGTAGTTAATTAGACATCTCAACAAATGCCATATCTCATAAGACACATGGTTGAATGCTGTTGCAGTGTGTGTTTTTCCTCCATTGTTCAGATGCATAGTATAGATGTTGTTTTAACTAGAAATGTATTTACCCAGCTTTAAGAATTTCTGGTTCTTTTCACCCAGTTAATTTTGCCAGATATGACACTGAAATCAATTTCTGTGTGAAAATATGCAAAGGTGCAAAACTATTGAGTCCACGATCTGTTTAAAGTCAAATGTAATAGCAGGGTGGATACCTGCTACATGTCGAAAAACAGAAGCATATAAAGTAGGAAGTACAGTTGTTGAATGTAAATATAATGGGTCAACTGTTGCTGACTGGAGTCTCACACATAGGATAGCACTTCAACTGGTAATCTAATCCCATGTATCTAATCTGTAACAGTTAACAATAATGAAAGTGAGGATAGCTTTTAGAAATGTCCTACACACTGAAGTCAAACTTACCCTGTGATGCTAACACTGCAGAGCTAAGCAAAGATTATGTTTGTCACAGATTTTCTATTGAAGGTGTTCGATCAGAGAGAATATTACAGTAGAAGTGATGTGGATAAAAATCCTGATGTAGGCAGGTACAATGTGGAGCATGAAACATCCTGCCTAAAACATTTTGTAAATGTACTCTAGTAAATGAAAACAGGTTTGACGCACTGTTTTGAAAAACTTCTGTACTGCTGAGCACTTTTTGTTCGGGCTATTTGTGATATTGTTGATTGTATGAGGGGTTATGAGCCATTTTGAGAATGTGTTTGCTCTTTCTGGAGCACCTTTTGTCTAAATAGGCACTCCTACAGTACATCTAACAATGCATCTGAACAATGGAGAAAAACAGTAGTAAGAACAGTCATCAGCTAGTTTGCCTAATTGTTTCTGCTCATATCTTCAAGCATGAAAACATGTCTCTACTCCAAAGCATCGGGGTGCCACTTGCAGTCCATTACGCACATATTCATGTTCACATTTGGCTCACAAAGCCAGTGATTTCCTCGTCCTCTGGCTGTGAGATTCAGAAATGCTCTTTGATATTTCTTCACAGCTCTTCTTTCATTCCCATGAAAGATAAGTTCTGTCCCAGGGGACAGCAGATCTCTAAAGCATGTAGTGGGAGGGAAGAAATGCTGCTAAAAACATGCTCATAGCTGGGTGAAGATGGAGGGGTTTGTTGATGTTACCCATTTTTCCATCACTTCAACAGGCTCACTGTTATGCTGTGCAAAGAAGACGTTATTTTTCAATTTGTCTTTTGGGTGCAGTCTCCTAAAACACTCTGATGCTAATATTATCCATTAAGAGCAAAAAGCCAAGGTTCATTTCATTGCTGATCAATTTTTAGAAGCTCTGCATCACAGGCCTTTTTTTACAAGCCTTTTCCATTGCACAGTACATTACAGGAAAGCACATAATTTGTTTAAAAATACTTCACATAGGAGTGATTTCTACCTTTATGTAGATTTGTTCCTGATTTTTCAATGCAGCAGTGCCACGCTGTGACCTTGTTATCTCAGTATAACACAAGCAAAAATATCATTGCCAAACTGAATGATAAAATATTCTACTTGTAGTCATTCAGCTGGCAAAAAGCATCATGCAGCGCATTTCCTGCTTTTTGTGCCTTTAGTGTTCTTTATAATTTGTGTCATTATCTGGTGGATGTGTTGCTACTCATAATCAAATGTCAGAAGTACAGTATCTGTCGAGAATCAGGCAGCGCCGTGATTTTCTGCTGAATTATTTAAGCAATGAAGTGCTGATATCAACGGGTGGGAGCTGCTGTATGGAAACAACTTGCAAAGATTTGGGAGGTTGCAGAGAGTTCACCATGAATCTGCTTGCCTCAGTTCTCTTCACACCTTGTCTTGTTGAATTCACAGGCTCACACATTGCACTTTGATAAAACTCTACTAGAAAAAAACAACCAGATGCATAGGAATTTATTACCTGAATGTGTTTTTTCAGGATTAATATGGTTCAGATTTCCTATCAGTTTAAAAACTGACCTCATGTATTTTAAAAAAACATACATCACGCCCTGTATACAACAGTATTTTTACTACCTTTATGCATCTATTTTCTCAAGAATGTGTTTTAAAAATAGCTTCTAAATACAGTCATACAGGACTAAATACAATCATACATACATCTAAATTTAATCATACGGGTTTATATAGATAGATAGATAGATAGATAGATAGATAGATAGATAGATAGATAGATAGATAGATAGATAGATAGATATTTAGCATAAACTGAGTCAACATTAAAACCAAAGCAGAACTGTTATGCAGTGAAGTCTTTCAGACATCAATAAGATTTTCTATCAAATTTTAAAGCTTTTAACATTTCTAACATTTCGGCTAAATTAAATAATTGAGGCACTTTGTGATGCATGAATGCCTGAAATTCATATAAACCAATGATTTCAGAAGGGTTGTCCTTCTCCTGGTTGCTGTACAGTGTAATAGAACCATTGTACATATTGCTTTCATCTGCAGAAAACTGACCCAAAAAGGATTTTTGCAGACTATATAGAACACTGAACCTTTGAAACTGAGTAAATTGCACACAGCTAATGTGCAATTCAAGCAGGTCATCTGAAGTCTGAATCACACTGGCAGCAAGCGCGACACAATCACTCCCTGCAACTTCTGCTGCCTCTGAAAATGAAAAGGAGCATTTTGAAGAGCTGCTCTTTCTTGTTGAGGTGAGATGAAATGACAGGTATTATAGAGAAGCAAAAAGCACTGAGGGTCAGTGATAATGCTGGGAGAAAATACAGGACAAGCAGCTTTAGCACTTATGGTCGGATTCTTCTTCTTTTTGAATGCGAAGATGTACATCTGTTCTACTGCTGATAGGGTCTGTGCACCTCATAACGGTTTGACACGTGTCAGGACTGGTATCCTATTTTTATAAGATATTTTTAATACATGATCTTGAGAAAATAAATGCATCAAGGTACTGTTGTGCACAGGGTGTGCCCTCATATTGCTGTTTAGAGTCAGTGGCTGCAGAAACATAATGCTGCCTGCTGTGGGCAAGTCAACACAGACGGAGGCACATTTGGGTAATTTAGAGCCAAAACCAAGCCTCCATTTACAAAGACTATGTAAAAAAGCACTCAGATAATTACTCTATGTGTGATCTTTCATTAAATATATTTGTATAAGAGTTGAACCAATCGAAAAGATGAAAGGCATTCTGCTCTTCACTTGCCAAAAGCGATTATCAGCACTAGAAATGATTCTCACTGACACATTTTTGCAGCTTGTGTTCTCCCCCTGGTGGCTTGTTCATGTACTGAGAACCTGCCAATCTGGCTTCATTAAGTATTTGTAGATTTACAGAAACATCTGGCACTAAAATACTTTTCTTGACCATTTCCACAGAACAACTCTAAACATCTGCATACCACTGTAATTCAGAAGAAAATAATGTACTTGTTTGTTTTAATACTTAACATTTATGTACAGTAGATCAAGCCTGTGGACAGGATTTCTAAATACTAAGGTCATCAGCTACGGTGGCCCCATTGAGACAAAGCATGTACACACATTTTTCACATTTGTATGTGCTTTATCATTGGGGGCCACTGTCATCAACAGACCCTTCACTGCCTCAAAGCAGAAACCACAAACTAAAATTAAAGGTGGTTTAACTATAACTATATTAACAATGTCAAAAAAGAGGTGACCAGACACTTTACTACACATCTACCAAACTCTGGTCACACTAATAAACATCCGCTTCATATTTTTTGAGATACGTTATCATGAAAAGCCACATATGTACTGGTGTATATCCACTTTACTCATCTTTTGGGGTTAACTACCCTGTTGTACTTTCTGTATTATTTCCAGCATTTAATATTTGGAACCACTCATCCCACATGGTGGTATTGTATATCTACAACATGCCCACGCTGTGAACATTTTTGAGAACATTTTTAATAGAAGAATGTAAATTTTCCCTAGCTGCCTAAGCTCCAGAACAGTTAATAATGATCCTGGTACACATATCCACTGTGTAACACTGAGGACATAATGGTGTTTTTAATAGTAGCTACAGCCTTTGCTTCGATCATTGTAGATGTGAACTCTGCCCAAGCTTAATAATTTGAATTAACACTTACGTATGAGAATTAAATTAGATTTACATTCATATCCTTTTTATTGAATTTATTATAACATTGCATTATATTATTTAAAAACATCCAACATATCAGACCTTGACTGTTTCTGAGTTGAACGCTCAGTTGTCATAAATGTGCACATGTAGCTAATTTGTGATACTTGTTCCCGTGATGCACAGCTTATCTACCTGTGAATGCTCAACCAGTCAGCCACCAACCAGATGCAACAGACTTTAAAAAGTGTGATGTCCACTAAAAAGATTCTCAGGCTGCCTGCTTCTCTCTCAATCGTTCGCTTGCTCAGTCAGCATCTCTTCAGAAAACCCAAACACACTTGCTCACTCACACACACACACACACTTAGGTGCACTATAAGCAGCAGTAACATTCTGTGAGCTGGCCATTGGCAGTGTCGCTGCACTTTTCTAATTGAACCCCTGATGAGGGACTTGCCAAACTTGCAGCCGTTGAACATCAATACACAGACAGCAGTGTATACACTGGTGCATTCCTGCATGATACTCACACAGTGTCACACATGCCTATAAATGTACTGTCCCAAAAGTGTTGTTAAACACAACTTTTAAATAACACAGGTCTAAAATATATGTATTTTATTATTACTATGTGAAATCTTGAAATAAGCTGCAGCATTATTGAATTTGATTGTCTGCTTTTCCACCATGTTACGTTTGTGTGGTATTTTTTGAGTCTTTTCAGTTCTCAGTAGAGTAGCAGGGGTAGCTGTATCACTAAAGAAATGTGTGTGATTAAGGAACTAGATTAACAATTGGTTAATTGGTCAGCTCCTCTCATCTATTATCTACTCCACTTATGTACTCCCTTGTCTCCAAGCTTGCAGCTTCCTCACTCCTGATGCCTGGTGTATATTTTAAGCTCCAGTTTTTAACATTAACTGTATGAAAGCCTGAGAATAAACTCTTATTTCACTCCTCAACAACAACAACTACACAAACATACAACACTTTTAATAGGTGGTGGTCCAAGTATGATTGTAACCTTTTTTACAAAATTATTGTGTACCTGGAAAGAATGGATAATTTTGTGTGTGTGTCAGCACTTAATCCCTCCCAGTGGGAAAACATAACTGATTCATCTCAATGGTGAGAGTCCTTGGTCTGCTCCAGCGCCACTTTGTACCTCTCATAAACTTTTCACTAGAGCATATCCCAAAACGGTACATGGTTATAAATACTAATGTTAAACGAAGCATACAGTTTCATTCATTAGGGCCACTGATTGACCTCGGCACAGTTAGTGGATCTCTGTCCTTGATTCATTAAAAGATGAATAAAATCATGGAGCCGTGAAAAGACAGGCAGGTCGTCTATAATAATCTGTCTACATAGTCAGAAAGAAAAACGTCCTTCAACAGACAATGAGGAATTGATTATATGTGTTATGGAAGTTGGAACTAAGCTGATTCTGCAGCATCTATAGTGTCTTCAGATATAGAGGACGTGCATAGAGACTTTTTAAACAATCTAATCTAATCTAATCTAATCTAATATATATAATAATATAATCTAATATAAACAATCTAATATTGTAAGACTTAACAAAATTTACTGCAGGTAGTAACACGCCAGCTAAGCCAAGTGAAGAAAACCAACCAAGTTCCTTCCTAAAAGTAATGTATAAAAAATATTAACCAATTAACTGACTTAATTGTTAATTGGTTAATCAGATAATCACAGTATGAAGTGAATTTTGGATACTTGCAGTAGTTAAATTCCAGCATGACATCTCTCTTCTATATAGCCCTGAAGCATAAACAGGCAGTGGATGTCTCTCCATGTAAGGACATGGAGAAGTGTAGCTGACGTGTTTGTGAAGCTGCTCTTTGGAGAGAATAAATCTGTGGCCCTCACATTTATTCTGTCAAACCAGGCAGATAAATCGACTATTGCAAAACGTTATATTTATTTAAACCCACTTTTTTTTTTTTTTTTTTTTTCCAAAATTGCTTCTTCGTTCTGGACACTGTTCTCGCCCTTTTGAGTCCAGCTGGTGCTTCACACAGCCTTCATCTAAACATTTAGTCACTCTGCGCGGGCGTGCGTGAGTGCGCGCACTCGTGCGTCAGCTGAGATTTAAACGGGCGGTCCTGAACCTGACCCTGACTAAGTCCGCAGATATGGGAACTTTCCGACTGAGATGAGCATCTGTAGTTTACAGTCCTCGGAAATTACGCACATTTCCTGACAGCCTCCTGTGGCAGCTTGGATTTAACACTCAGGACCGTTGTGGCGGTGAGTTCACTGTTTTAACTTTTATAAGGGTTTAGTGCAGTGTGGTGCACTAGACTTAACAACATATTCTGTTGACTAAAAGAAGGATAAAATACTGCACTGTGAAGTGAAATTATATAGAGCACTTACTGGTTCGACTGAAGGCCAGGCCAGGGGTCTTAATGTGGACTAATGCAAGATCATCCGTAAAGGACAAGCAAAGAAGAAGTAGCAGCAAAATGGACGTGAAACTTAAAAAATGAGCCCGAGTAGCCATGTTGAGAGTGTTGTATTATTATTATTATTATCACGTTATGCTGTTGGACAACTCTTAATGTTGCATTCACGTGTAACCAGTGTTTTAATGTAATAGGTTACAGTACTGCAGGGTAATTTAGTGTAATGCTTCACTCTGAATTGCTCTGAAATAAAAAATCAAGAATACTGAGACAGTGTAAGCAGGTTTTTCAAAATGGTTTTTATGTGCTTAACTACCGTACATACCACCAGCAACAGCAAAACTCTTCTCAGATTTTATTTCCTTAGAGAAATTTTTACCTTTATTTTTTCTAAATGCAACCAAGCCTGCTGTGGATTGAGGTTTCACTGCACTGTAGTTTTAACGGTTTCAACATTGTTAATGTTGGCTTGAATGAATTTTATGCTTTCAGAAGAAGTAATCCTCACCACTTCCTTATCAGCTGAACTATTCCAGGATTTTATTTTACAGAGTTCAACCAACCTTTTAATGTTTGGGGTTCTTGGGATTAAATAGTTTGTACATTCACTAAACAGGCTGGACACAAGCACACATTTCCTTTCCAGCTACAATTTAAATATTGTCCTCTTCTTTTACACAGTATTTACTGACGTTGTTTAGACAACGATAAACATTCCTGAGCTCTGTGGGGACGCCTTCTGTTAAGACTCACAGTTTGACAGCTATTCACTGCATTTACAGGAAATTTGGTGTAAAAAAAAAAAACTACAACAAGTGTCATATTCACCTGTCTCTGTCTTGTCTTTCTCACAGGTTGCGGGAAAAATGGGGATGTTTTCAGGGTTCATCGTTTTGTGCTTGCTCCAAGCTGCAGTGTTTCAGGATCTGCCACCTCGAGGACCCAGGCCAATACCTGGACGAGGCGACAGCCCAGAACCGACTGAACCTCCACTCCTTCCTCAGCCCACACCAAGACCTGAAGGTTGTGAGAGTGAGTTCCAGTAATTAGTTTCCAGCTCAGTACAATATGGTAATAATGTATTGTTGGATTTGCCTCACAAGAATCAAGGCCCCAAGTATACTTCACTAATCCCAAGGGAAATTTCAATTTAATGTGCAAGCTGGTAATAATTTGATTATTTTCAAGAGAGCTGTGAGACCTACACAATGCTTGTTTC
>OMLM01014472.1:26667-44741 GCA_900302695.1 Helostoma temminkii
CGTCCAACCAGTAGTCTAAAGCTCAAAACAAATTTAAAAAATCTAAATTATTAAAATAATTACGAGGATAGAGAGGTGAGAATCATTAAACATTATATATATTTCTATTATTTACTTGATATTTACTTGAAAAGATATAATAAAAAACTAAATGTATATAACAACTGATTAGAATAAAAACTACACAGTAAAGTGATATCAATACAATACTCAAGACAGGTACAAGCAAACGGACCTAATTAAATTCCACCACTGCAGGTTGAGGTAATTTGTTATTTGTGTATTAACTCCAAATCTTGCTTCTGTCTTGCAGCTGGGATAATTGACTGCCCAATCAAGCTGTTTTTCACTATTGACACCTCAGAGACAATCGCCTTACAGGAGTCCCCGCCTGGTATCCTGGTGGAAAACATCAAAGAATTCACCAAGATCCTCGTCCAGAGGCTTGCAGATGAAGAGTACAAGGGTCAGATCCAGATCGTCTGGTCCATAGGAGGCCTGCACTTCTCCCAGACACAGGAGGTCTTCAGCCAGTTCACCACAAAAGAGAACTTTATCAGGAACCTCGGTGGAATCAAATATCTGGGCAAAGGCACCTACATCGACTGCGCCCTCAAAAACATGACCTATCAAATGACCCGCTACTCCTCAGGGATCAAGGCCGCCCTCTTCTCTGTGGTCATAACTGACGGCCATGTGACTGGAAATCCGTGTGGGGGGATCAAGGTGATGGCAGAGAGGGCCCGGGAGCAAGGGATCCATATTTTCTCAGTGGCAGCGTCCAAGGCCATCGATGAAACGGGGATGAGGGAGATAGCAAGCTCTCCTTCCGAACTGTACCGTGACGAATACATAGCCGTGGGGATCAGTGATGGGCGACCGAAAATAAATACTGAATCCATCGATCGTATCATAAAAGCCATGGTGATGATGAAACTCATATGCTCTTATTTGGATTCAGATTAAAATACAATTTATCACTTACGGTGATATTTCCACTTACTGTTGTTGCGTTGTCCTTACAGAAATATCAAGCCTATTTACAGGTAAGAAAGATTATGTGTGTGCTATTAAAATGCTTTTAGGATGCACCAAATCTCACTTGTTTACCATGTCTGAATGTGTTACAGCATTTAATATTGTTAATTTTCCCCATTGATCTTTTAGTGTTATACACATAAGTGCCTTGAGACGCCTGGAATCCCTGGACCAAAAGGTCTTCGAGGTCCAAAAGTGAGTAACGATTAATATATGTAAATATGAATAATGAATATATATATATATATATATATATATATAAATATACAATAAGTGATCTACACATTGTATATATTTTAGTTTTTGCCAAATATTGCTTTGTTAAAAATATTTCTACATCTTGACAGGGTGTAAAAGGAGACAGAGGTCAATCTGGGCCTAAAGGTGAAAAGGGTAGACAGGTAGGTAGAACCTTTTCTTTTATTAATTAAACAATTAATCTTCGTCATCATCACTAAGTACTGTGTTATGATTTTAACTAGTGTATTTTAATGCATTTCAGGGTGATCCTGGCATTGAAGGTCCAATCGGGCAACCTGGTGCAAAGGTTTGCTTGAGCCACCTGACTGATGCTTTTATGTGCTACATAGTTATGTGTCATTGTTTTATCTCATTAACAACAACCTCTTTGTTCTGACGTAGGGAGAGATCGGTCTGAAAGGTGACAAGGTGAGAAATACATTTTTATGTTCCTGTCTTTCTGTTCATGTGTCATAGCGAATAAACTGCTCTTGAGATTAATGGGTCTTTTTTATCTTGACAGGGTGAAATCGGGGCAACCGGAGCAAAGGTTAATAATGTTTTTAAAGACATGCTTGCGCAAATTTACAGTAAATCCCACTACAAACGACATAGTTGACGTTTTTACATGGTTGATCAGTTTTGTATTCACTGACATCCAAATACTCAGGGTGTGGTAGGAGTACCTGGCAGGAACGGAACTGATGGACAAAAGGTGAGGATTCATTCAGCAAAACAAAATGTCTGGTTTGCAGTAACTCTAATATGTTCAGTACACTGACCCATGTTGTCTCTGTGAAATCTTAAGGGTAAAGTTGGACGGATTGGAGCTCCTGGTTGCAAAGGTGAACCAGGTGACATGGTAAGTTTACTTGTCAGACAAATTCCAATTATTTTCTAAGTATCCTATTTAATGATATCTGTTAGATGAAATAATGCATGCAGCTGATTAATTTCGCGATCTTGAATCATTGTTGTTCTCTAAAAGGGACCAGCTGGCTACCATGGAGAAGTTGGTGAATCCGGGCCACAAGGTGACAGAGGCACAAAGGTCTGTATTAAATCAAAACTAGCATCCTTGAATGAAGAGATCAGAATTAAAACTTATATCCAGGGCTGGTACAACTAAGGGTGTAATTACCTAAGTACATTTAGTCAAGTACTATACCTAAGAACAATTTGTTCTAAATGGCGTAATTAAAAAGGGTACTTATTACAACTTATTATCATTAGCTCTGGAGATTGTTGATGACAATATAATACAATACAAGCGAATGGATTTTATTTGGCTGTGAGCAAAATCCTTTTTAGGCCATTTATCCATTTATTTGTTGACCTTTCTGTGGTTAATTTCAGAAGATATATATGGAAGATAATCATGACAGAAATTCCCATATTTCTGACCTGGAAATACAATTTAGAGGTTGACATGAATGTTTTTCCGACTTAGTTGTCAGCAGTTACAAGCAGAATATGTGACATGAATGTGGCCCAAAGCAGCAGAAACTGAAAAAATACAGCTTATATGAATGTTGAGCTAAGTCTGACATTTTCAAGCTAAGCCTGACAAGCTGTCAGATGTTTTAAAAACAGCCTCAGCACAGAAGATAAACCATGGCTGTATTATAAGAGTTTTTCAGACTTTCCAGTTCTTGGCCTACACCCACATGTCCATTAAAGTCTGGGACACTGCCTGCACAGAATAACACATATTTTGATACAAATCTTATGGTTCAAATCCCTTTACTGAAGTATTCTTTAAAAGAAATAGTATTTTTACATTATTTGGCCTTTTTCCCCAGAGCCAGCTTCAGGTCTGACTTTGTTTTTAAAGAATGATATTATGATTTCTATAATAACAAAACTGTCCCTCCACCCAGTATTAAAAGTACATTAGTTTGTAATAATTGTAGTTTTTATTGTTGCTTAGGGTGACTCTGGCCTCCCCGGGAAGCTGGGTCCAACAGGTCCTGAGGGTGAACGGGGACCTAGGGTAACATTAAAATCAGAATAAATTTTTAATTTACTTACAATTTTCTTTAACTTACAGCATCACTGACCTGAATCTCTTTTCTGTAGGGAGAAAGAGGACAACCTGGAAATCCAGGGGCCCCAGGAGAAAAAGGAACTTTGGTACAAAACTAAATGTTTTTGTCATTATAATAACTTCTGTAAATAAAAAATAATAAATATATAAATGGTTACAAAGATGACTGAAATAAAACTCGTAACTCTCGCAGGGACCTGTAGGCTTACTTGGACCAAAAGGCGAAGAGGTACTTCAAACACTTTTTTAATGGAATAAAATATTTAAATATAAATATTTATATAGAGAGAAATTATGATCAAATAAATGTTAACAGGGAAGGAGAGGAGAACCTGGAACAAAGGGAGCACAAGGAAGTGATGGTGTAAAAGGAGATAAGGTAAGCTACATCATACACTACACATACAGCTGACCACACAATAATACCGTATCACTTCAAATGTGAGTCTACTTTGTGTGTTTGAAAAAATGTGGAGGAAAACATGATGGAAAAAGAGCTATCATGGTCGCCTGAAAGCCAAGTAATGACCTACTTTAGTTTTGTTGATCTTAGGAGTGTCCCCATGAATTTAAAGTCTCTCAGCTGTTGTTTTTTTTAATCCTTCCAGAGAAATATAATAAATGCTTCCTAATTTTCCTCTGTTGTTAGAATATCTTTTTTCAGAAAAAATATTACATGGGGCCTATTTCACTAAAATAAAGAATTACTGCCTCTAAGTTACTGTTGTATAAATTTCTGTGATGATTAATTGAATGGTGTAAATCCTGACACATTCATTTATTTTCAAGGGAGAACTCGGGCCACAGGGAGGCAGAGGTCGTTCTGGGGAAGACGGACTGAAGGGTGCAAAGGTGAGGGGTTCACCCTGTGGGTGCATTTTGACTGTGGCAGCAGGATGACTCAGCAGCTTCCTGTGAACTCAGCAAGACTTTCTTAAGCATCGTACTGGAGTTATACAAACACAGACAGGCCTGTTCTGTAGTATGGATTGCTAAATTTACATCAGCACAAATAAGTGTATGTGGGCTGGATAGTAGGTGATATCTAGTAATGTTTTCTCTGAACTTATTTCCTCCAGGGAGACCAAGGACTACCAGGACCAAGGGGTCGGCCAGGAGAAACAGGGAACCTTGGAATAAATGTTTGTTTTTTTTGTTGTTATAATAAAATGACCATCAATACATTGTTGGAGCTTCTGCTTTAAGCAGATTCTTTACTGAATGTCGTCTTTTGTAATTGCAGGGCACAAGGGGAAATCCTGGAGATCCTGGACCAAGGGGAGACTCTGGATCCGCTGGACCAAAGGTGGCCAAAGATAAGAGAGAGAGATCTTATTATAACTTTCATATTTAAAGATGTTTTACTGTATGTAAAATATTATAAATGTATGATCATCATTTATTCTAAAGGGAGACAAAGGAAGATCTGGATTTAGCTATCCTGGACCAAGAGGGCCCACGGTATGGTCTTCTATGTACCTCACAAAATTTCTGCCTTAAAAGTCTGTTTGAGCCTAAATTAATTCTGCTCCAGGGAGACAGAGGGGATCCAGGCAGGAGAGGACCGAGGGGGGGCAGAGGTGAATGTGGTGCCAAAGGAGATCCTGGAGACAGAGGACAACCAGGAGAGCCTGTAAGATTCATCAGCTATTACATGTAGCTCAAAAAGATCAGGATAATTGTTGGTGCATTTCTGGTAAAACAGATATTACATGCAAATATTTAAATGTATCCAGTGCATGCTTTTGAGTCTCAAAGAAGTAGATTCAGCCAAATTTTATAAGCAACATTTTATCACTGATATCTACCCATGCAGATGGCTTAATTTAATGTCTGGAGGCTGAAGAAGGCCCAAAGTAAAGTCCCTCCCCCCAAAGAAAATGTAAGGAATTTGGTGCTTAAAACAGTAAATAATTGTTCCTGAAAAGTCTGCAGCAATATGTCTTTCCAGCAGGTGCTCATTATAATGACCATGTGTTTTATTGAGGCTGGACAGCAAGTCAAAACTGACAAAAAAGAAATGTCTGCTTGGCTAGAGGCACTAAAGGATAACTGGAAAAAAAACTTTAGGTGACCCTCTACACTGTGGGCACATCACTTTGTAAGTGACCAAAGACAAATGTCAGGGAACCCTGAATTTAGCAGGAGAAGCAATCTGAACGATTTGCGATGACATACAGTATGTAACCTATTTATGTACTGTAATGTACTGGCATATTGTAGTATAATGTGTTTTAAAACATTCATAGATCCTCAGTTGGGCTTAGATCTTAGGAAGCAGCTCATGAAAAAATGAGTCACTTCCAGGCAGGTAAAAAAAAAAAAAAAAAAAAACACAAAAAACTTATTTTTTAGGGTGAGCCAGGTGAGTCGGGTCAACTGGGGGAAAGAGGACCTAAAGGAGAACCTGGAGTTAATGTAAGTAACAGCACATCCAGTCAAATAATGACTTGACCATGTACAACATTTGAGATCCAACTGAATCACTCAATGTGTGCAGGGAGATCCAGGACCAGTGGGCGATCCTGGGCTCACTGTGAGTAACTGTTTATATCAACTATTTATATCACAAGAAAAATAACATTTTCTTGGCTGTTACTAACCTGAATACTTGTCACTGCAGGACTGTGATGTCATGACTTATATCAGGGAGACATGTGGTTGCTGTGGTAAGAAAATATCACCAGTGTATGGGTGTTAAGTTAATATAGTATATACAAGGATGACTCAAACACAGCTTTACTGTCTGTTTCCACATGGTAATCCTGTTCTTGTCTTTTGGTTTTAGACTGTGAGAAGCGCTGTGGAGCTCTGGACATTGTATTTGTAATTGATAGCTCGGAGAGTGTTGGGCTGACCAACTTCACCCTGGAAAAGAATTTTGTAATCAATACCATCAACAGACTGGGATCTATGGCCAGCGACCCTGCATCACCAACCGGTAAAGTTGAGCTAAAACAGCACAGACAAAGTGTCATTTTTCAACTGTTTTAAGTGACATCAAGGTTGCTATAAAAGACGTTTTCCAAAGTGTCAATCTCTATAACAATGACAAAGTACAGTTGTTAAAGTGTCAGCGTCTTTCTTCTACCAGGTGCTACCAGTTAATATGTATTGAATAGTAAACACTATAAATTCACATTCAAACTGAACACAAAGCCAAAACAGGAATTTAGTAGAAGACTGGAAAAACAGCAGCCTCATTCTTAAAACTGCACTAATAAATTTAGGAATACACTGCCCTCACATATCTTATTTTTATAGGCACAAGAGTTGGAGTTGTACAGTTCAGTCATAACGGGACTTTTGAGGCTATTCGTCTTGATGACCCCAACATAAACTCCATGTCTGCCTTTAAAAAGGCAGTGAAGAATCTGCAGTGGATTGCTGGAGGCACCTTCACACCATCAGCTCTCAAGTTTGCCTACGATAACCTCATTAGAGACAGCAGGAGAGCCAGAGCTAAAGTATCCGTGGTGGTGATCACAGATGGCCGTTATGACCCTCGTGACGACGATAGTCTACTCAAGTACCTATGTAACGATGACAGTGTTGTGGTGAATGCCATTGGGGTTGGTGACATGTTTCAAAATAAACAGGATGATGAGATCCTGGGGTCAATAGCATGTGACAAGCAGGACCGTGTCACTCAGATGAGGCAATACGTTGACTTGGTGGCTGATGATTTCATAGGAACAATGGAGACTGTGCTCTGTCCAGGTAAGCCTGCACCAGTAAAACCAGCAGTAGGAACATACTGGTCCTTCTGGCTATTTGTCTAAACTATGTCTAATTGATTTCCTTTCCAGAACCAGTGATTGTGTGCCCTGACCTCCCCTGTAAAAGTGGTATGTGTCAACCTTGGCTAAATGATTAGTATGATGTTTTATTGGACTACAGTTCAGTGAATTTTCCCTATTGTTGCAGAGCCTGATGTAGCGTCGTGTGTTGGTCGGCCAGTGGATTTGGTATTTCTACTAGATGGCTCAGAGCGCCTTGGAACAAAGAACTTCGGGCATGTCCGTGAATTTCTGCAGAAGGTGGAAGACAGACTGGTTCTGGCTGAGAACAGGACTGATCCTATGCGAGCCCGCTTGGCACTAATAGAGTTTGGCAAGGAGAACGAGAACCACGTGGCCTTCCCTCTGACACACAACCCTGCCATTATTGCAGATGGCATAGCGCGCTTGCCTTATTTCGATTCGTCCTCAAGCGTGGGGCCTGCCATTATCTACAGCATAGACAACATCCTAAGTAGAGGAAATGTTCGCCAAACAAGGCGCAATGCAGAGGTTTCATTTGTTTTCATCACAGATGGCATCACTGACACCAAAAACCTGGAGGAGGCGATTAGTGCCATGCGTGGGGCACAGGTTGTCCCCACTGTGATAGCCACAGGAAGTGATGTTGACCAAGAAGTGTTAACGCAGCTGGCCATGGGTGACCAGTATGCCATTTTTAAAGCAAGAGATCTCTCTGATCTGTCTCAGTCCACTTTATTTGACCGTTTCATCAACTGGGTATGTTAGAGGTCATCCTCATGTGGACCTGAACATCATTGTGGTGCTACTGCTGGCATTTTAATACAGGTTTATTATTATGCATTGTACAATTTGCAAATGACTTCACTGCAACTGTATTCATTCTCCAGTCAAGCATTTTTCAATCCAGGAGGCTTTACAGATTTAAGATAATAAACATGCAGTTTGTTGGACACTGGAATGCTGTCTTCTGTAAAGTCACAAAGGTGTTTAGTGCTCATAAATCTTGACACTTTAGTCATGACAATGTTGTGTCAACATTGCTGGGATTGGTCACTGAAGTCAGACAGATAATAAAATTTACATCAATTAAAAATTAAGACAAAACACGTCTAAATCCTTTAACATAATATTAGCAAATTATAACGATGAGTAGTCTTCCACTGTAAACATCAACTAAGTCAAACTCTTCTCTGTGTATTAGTTTTTCAGTTTCCCCAGTTACCAAATATCAGGAGTCTCCAAGTAGGAAGAAAAACAATGGACGGCTGAGTTGATGTGGTGCTGCTGGGCTGAATGATAGCATTCTTCTCATTTTTCTGCATGTCCACTTACAACGCTCCCTTTGCCTCCCTTCTTACATCATGTCCAGCTGCACAGGAAAAGAGGGGAAAATTAAAACAAGAGAGTTTATATCATAGGTCTCGATAGGCTAGGCCAATCATCAGACACACCATCAGCAACATCCTGCAAATATACAGGAAATGGCTTTAACATGAGTTTGGGGGACATGAGTTAAATATTTAAAACCTAAAAAGCCTTGTCACAGAAACATCCACATGAACACTTACCAAGTCGTCAACATCTCCAGTATCTTCAGCTGTGGGTGCAGCCACCTCTTCTTTCTTCTCCTCAGCAACCAGAAACTAAAAATAAATAAACATTTGGTCAGTAATAACAGAATCAAAATTTAACAGTTGCTCATTTCTCAACAGTTCACACTGGTCTAAGTATTTTCATTGAGTCACCTGATTTGCTTCACTTTTGGAAACTGTGCTTCCTTCAACCTCATCCTTGCTGATCAGAGTTATGGCATCTGTCAATCAAACACCAATACACCAGTTGTGATTCAGACCACAGGACATTTTTAAACATTTTATCTAAAGGGAGGAATGATTTGAGAGAAATCCTGTAGCCCTGAGTTAAGAGGCTTACCACACCTTGAACAAGTAGATCCCAGAAGACTTCTAGACCTCTGTTTGGGATGCTGCTTTTCAGCGACTGGAGGTAGTTATTGTACAGATCAGCCTTCTCCAGCTGAATTATGAAATAAATTGAACACATCAAAATCCTTTTATGAGTCTACTGAACACTCACATCTACATGCAGAAACAAAGGCACAAAACTTGCAAGTTCTGACACGAGTTGACTCATGATTTCCACAACTGCAATGTGATATCTTAAGATTATTTCAAAGGCTCCTAAAACAGAAAGCACTTCCACACTGGATGATAGTAAATGTTTATTTACCTTAATGGACTGCTCTCTAAACGCCTGGATACAGGTGATGCTTTTCATGTAGTAGTGTGTGTTCTTGTTGCTAAGCAACTGCTCGATCCTGTTAGTCAGTTGCTGACAGACTGGAGAGGACACAGGGGTCACCACAACCAAAGTGATAAACATGAGCCATGACAGTTTATGCTAAAACCAGAAACTGTTCATCGACCAGAGAAAAGACAGAAAACCTCACCCTCTCCGAACAGAAGAACCTTCTGCCTGATCAGAGCACGGAAGTCCCGGGCTGGATCCACACTTCCTACCTGGTGACGTGTTTAATATTAGTGGAGGCTCAGGTAAAGTAAAGAATTGGTAGGTTTTAATATAAAGTGTCTCTCTCTCTTTTATGTCAGCCCCCTCACCGAAGTAACAGAGCCTTCAGCAATGTCAGCCAGGTTATACTGCTCCTCTTCTTCGTCTCCTTTTGCCTTCTTGGCATCTGGCTCTCCAGAGCTGTAAATCATAAAGGGTCAGTAGGAACACTGGAAACTGTTTTACAAATTATCATTTTTCTAAGTAAACTGTCAGTGATGCACAGACAGAAAAATGCTACAATAAAACTTATAAATAAGATTTTAAAACCCTATAAATTAACTTTTCAGAGCCTAGTTCAAACCCACTACCCAAATGACTCAAACTTACTTTTGACCAAAAATCTGAGCACTAGTCATAAGCTTCTTTTTTTTCTCCACCTCTGTCAGAGGAAACTTTCTTTTCATCTGCTCTAGTGGTGCTTTGCATCGTTCACTAATAACCTCAGGACGCTCAAGAGCAGCCTTCAGCCATGGCTCCATAGGAGGAAGTGGGGTGTCTGGATTTACTGCCCGATGATGCAGGCACTGAAAAAATGGTTGGGTAAGGGACATGAAACAGATGGTGACTGTCTGATTGAATATAAACAGCCGCAGTCTGGTGAAACTCTTGTCAGACAGATGATTTTTTTTTTTGCTTCTGAAGCTACTGACCTGAAAAAGACATAATCAGCTCCTTAAAGCGTTGTAATCTGCATAAACATGGAAGTAATAGGAGCCCTGTTGTGTCTCAAATACAAATTGGATCACAGTACCTGGAAGTGTCTCTGAAAGGCAGGGTTGGGAAGGTGGTGGACCTTCAACATGTCCTTTTGTTCTCCATTTTCATCTTCCTCTACCAGCATCATCGAGTCAATGAGAGAGTCCACAGCAGACAATTGTGTATCTAAAGACATCACAACACAATAGTCCATTCCTCCTTCTCTCACAGAAGATGTTATCACATTTCAAAGCCAATACAGTCAGGTACTGTAAGAACCTGTAGTGTTCTGAAAAAACATGACAAAAACTGTACCTGAAGGAGTGAACTTTTTATTGTCAAGAGAAGGAAATGGAAACTGCCTAAGGTCTTCTGTGAAGGGCAGCTGGACATACATCAAACACTGTTTATTGAAGGAGATGGACTGTTAGTACTGTGTTCTTCAGTGAATCAACATGAAAACAGACACTGTCAGAGTCTATAGTCCCACCTCATATTGCTGCTTGATGCAAGGGAAGGCTGCTCCTACTTGAGGGTTGCTACGCCGATCATAGGCATAACGTACAATGGCCACCATTTTGAGTTCATCCAGTGCATGGATGAGGGATGACAGTGCCACTCCTGCATGCTGCTTGGACAGATTGTAGAAATAAAACAGTAGCATGTCAGGATCAAAACATATTGTCACCCGCAATGTATTTATTCTCTCTATTCTCACCTCATCTTCGCTGGGAGCAAAAATTTTGATAACCTGATTTCCCATGAACTGATGGCGACGAATCTACAGAGAGGGTAATAAAGTAAACAGCTCAATCTCAAAGTTTTACATTTACAGTACAGTACAGTACAGTAATATACTGTACTAATTAGATCTGTTTCACTTTAATATTTATTAAATACCACATTTAAATATACTGTGAGAGAAAGTACAGTACCAGGTTTTGTTTGGTAAAGCCTAATACAGCAAAGCACTTCCCATCGTGCTTGTATTTCATCTGCTCTTGATCAACTTTGGAGAAAGGAACAATGTCACTTCCATAACGAAAACCTGTGAACAGAAAACATATGAATTTTAACGGCATACTAGACAAAGCCATTTCTGGAGACACTGTGCTGGCATTGCTATGTGCTGTAAAAGCTTTGCTAAACTGCGTTACCATCTTCTATACAGCTTAAGCTGAGCTTTATTTCAGTGTAAGACACAGAGGCTGAAGCCAAACTGCACTGCTGTGATAAGTGAGGGTTGAGGGACACCAGATGAAGTTTGAATAGTTGGAGATATAGGGAAATGTTTATGAATGACAGGAGTTGAATATTGTTGAATATTTTCTGCTGAACACCTTCTTAAGGAATGGAGAAGGAAAGTGGAGGAGGTGGAGAATGAAAGGATCCTGTTCAACGAGGAGCATGAGAGCCAAGCTGACAAGGAGATCATACACCTCATCTCCTCTGCTGTTTGTTTCCCCTCCAAACAATAGCTTGCTGGATTCTAACAGCTTGTTAAGAATTTTTTTTCTCTTTTCAGGAGCTTATCATTGAAACAACAGTGCAGTTGGAGAACAAGATTAAAAATGAGCTGTGAAGAGGTGAGAGGTGAAGGAAATCGCAGAGGAGGCGGATGATAAGGAAAGGGAAAAGGAGAAGCGAAGAGAAAGAAAAGGTGGAGAATGGTGGAAATGAAAAGATGTAGAACAAGACAAGGTGGGAAATGAATCAGAGGTGAGTGTCAAGAAACCCCTCACCTTCCCTTCCTACCTTACTCCTCTCTACCCCTTACCCAAACCCCAGCATTACATCTAACCCTCCATTTGTGTACATGTATTTAATTTGTTTGTTTTTTTGTCATTTTTATGTTTATTAAATGTATAATGAAGAGGATTTCTTTCTGTTTCGTCTGCTGACTAGAAGCAGCTTCGTGCAGTTAAGAAAAGCTACAGTAGGTAGGGCCTTAAATTGATAGTTAACTTTACATTAAAACTAGGCATGTTATAAATATAGCACTGTGTCTATTAGCTCTTGTGTTAGCCCATGACACAACTGGCTCTTATTTTAAGACCAGCAAGAGTTGCTGCCAGGCTGAAACCAGTTTTGCTTTGGCTGCTGACATGCGTAACGTGTAAGAATTCCTGCAAATTGGTTGACATTCAGTGATTTATTACCTGATTTGTGTGTGTCTGTGCTTAAATTTGCAACTCAATTTGCGATTCAATGAGCCCCTCTTGATCAGCTGTGCACCTTGCTACCTATTCTGTGTGTGTGTGTCTGAATATGTTGAAGTGTACTGAGGGAGATAAGTTACAAAAAAAATGACAGAATAATAATAAGAAGAATAATGAAGAAATTAATAAGCCAAGAATAATATATTGTGGAATTGCTTGTTGCACAGCAATCACACCAATTAATTCTGTGATGTGTGGTTCAGTGGCTACTGAGTAGTAATACAACAAACAACATGTCACTCTGGTTTCAAACAACTCCACTACCTTGAATGGTATCATCTTTCTGCACTTCTGTCTCGTTGTCATCGTCCAGACAATAGACAGTCTCTCTCTTGATGTCATCTTTCTCTGTGGTTTGAGCATCAACAGTGATCCATGTTTTCTTCAGCTTCTCCTCCGTCACCTGGTGGAGCATTTGTAAGTGGATTTTGGCTTCATTAGAAGGCTTTAGGGAAGTGCTACTGATGAGCGGCCAATTGTGTGTGGATAGTAAACAGTAAGTTTAAGATCGAAAGTTCATTTTTGACATTTGATGAGTGAATGAGCAAAGCATCTGCCAAAGTCCACCCAAAGCCTTTTTTTTTTATTTAGAAACCTTAGGTACAATGGAAAATATATTTTGTCAGCACATTGTTATATATTTTACAGTTCTTAATCAAACTAGTTAATATGAGCACTTAATCCCTCTCAGATAAAGCAGTGAATTTGGTCATTAAAGGGAAGGTAAAATGCTGAACACATCAGCGGTGTGAGAACAGTCTGATGTACTTGTGTTTGGATTTAGTTTGAAGCTGAAATGTTGCTGAACTGCTCGAGCTGCAGTGCTGTGAAAAAGTATTTGCCACCCTTCTTATTTTTAAATTTGTCACACTTAAATTATTCTGATCATCATAGAAATTTTTGTATTACACAAAGGAAACCTGCCTGGCCCTATGTGAAAAAGTAACAAAATATCAACTTTAAGTCACCACTCAGAAGGTGTTTCACATGCAGCAGCAGTGAAAAGAAAGCATGAGGCAGATTCTGCAAAGAATGTGATGGCTACTGCGATTAAAGTTATGCAGTTCAAGTGTGAGGAGGAGACAGAGCTTCTCAAAACCGCTTACAGCACAAAATGAATTGAATTCATAGAGACGGAATGTCCTTCTCTCAAAAAGCTGAAAACAAACACAACAAGTTATTAAAGTATCTTAATGAGAAAGGTCAGTCAGCTGAGCTAGCAAGGGACAGTGAAATAACAAAGCATGGTGAAGAGAGAAAAGAAGCAAGGACACTAATTTAGCTCAAAGAGATGACCACTAGGAGAGAAGGAGAAAAATCAATGATTGGGAGAACTCCTCAAGTTGGAGGAGATGAGAAATTAAATTTAAGGTAAGAAAAGAACTAGATAAGACTTTTAGGAAAACTCACAAATAGTAACCCCCCAAAGTTTATAAAATCCCCCCCTGTGTGAAACATTCAAGGGGGGGATCCCACCCCCACACTTTGAAAAATACATTTCAGGCCCTGATTATGCATAAAAAATAATAAATAAATCAGAAAGGTGGCAAATACTTTTTCACAACATTAGAATAAATAATGTATTAAGGAGAAAAGTTTAGTTAAAGTAAAGTACTTTTTGCTACAAGATGACACTAATGATATTTTGTTATATATCTGATTTTGAAACAAACTATTTTGCTTGCCAGTCACAGAGCATTCAAGAAAACTATGTAATAAGCATATAGTATATATTCACTCAGTGTGTTTCATAGTCAACTTACAGCTTTGCACCCAACAATCCGAATAGAGAGAGAGCTGCCAATGGTCAGCTGACAGGGCCAGGGCATGGGCCTCTTCTCAATACGCTTGAACATATACAGCTGCTCAAGTGCAGTACTACAACAGAAACAAAGCACAGGATCATGCATCAGCATCATGAAGAGCATTAACAACTTTCAAAAGAAGAAAGAACCATGTGTTACAGAAGAAAAACACAAAAAAACGTAAAGGGGAAATAACTAATTTCAGATTTCTCATTCTTCGTTCTGTTTCTGCAACTACGTCACTCAGGACCTACAGCTCCACAGCCAGTATCCTAACTTCCATTAGCTGTCAGCTAAAAAGCGACAGTCCCCTTGTACAGCAGCACCACAGCGGCATAAGCTGCTTTGATGAAGACAGATTCAGTCTGTCTGGCATGTAGCTGAAGCAGGCTTCTCTGTTACAGCTCCACTGTGAAATGAGAACTCACATTTGTGCCTGTTGGTTTTATAAGTAATGCTATGTGGCAAGCAAAATAAAACTATAATAAAACAACTTAAAGTCTGTATGTAACCCAGAAAAACACGAAGTTGACTAAAACAGCTAAGAAACAAAACCTTAATGTAAAGTATTTATAAGAGCCCTCCAACCTGAAGGAATAAATTTCATCAAGGCCGTCCTCCTCATCCAGGCTTAGCATAATGTGTTTCACCATGTCCAGACCGTTCTTCTGTTCTCTGGACAGACCTTTGCCTGGGCCTGGGTGGCCAGGGCCTCTTCTGTCTGCATCTCCTCCACCCTCCTCATCTTCTTCTGCAGCAAAAGGCAAACTGGAAACATTGACAGTTAAAGTCATACAAACACTACATAAACAACTGACTAAATGTCATGCAACTAGGCTGAATGAACTTTCCAAGAAATCAGTTTAACATCAAAACCCTTTGAGAATGCACCAGATTCTCCAGTGATTTTTGATAAGTGCACAATAAGAGGTGAATGAAGGGAATATATTATGGTTATACAGAATAAATTATTAATTTACAAAAAATTACCAGCTCTTAACAGAATAGACTCACTCAAATAATATACTTTTGATGCTGAATAACATGTAGCAATACTTTTTATGTCAGCTTTGAAATTACAAGAACTTACAAGAACTGCAAGGTGATTCCAGCTTGTTTAAGATTTTCAATTATAACATCCAGATGATCTGAATTGGCCTGGGTGTTGAGGTCGGTCAAGAGGGAAATGTTGAGCCGCTCAAACTTCCTACCTCTTAAAATAAATCCCAAACACAGTTTTAGTCACATTGCTGAGCACCCAGTAATACATTCACTATATTAAATATTGATATGAAGGGATTAGAGACAGCTTAGAGGCAGCTTCTTACTTGGTTTCTGTCTTAAGGAGATCCATGCAGACAACTAGAGCATCCAGCCCT
Source organism: Helostoma temminkii (assembly GCA_900302695.1). NCBI lineage: Eukaryota > Metazoa > Chordata > Actinopteri > Anabantiformes > Helostomatidae > Helostoma > Helostoma temminkii. The sequence goes on from OMLM01014472.1 coordinate 42,445, forward strand.
GTTGAACAGTAGTTAAGGAGCTACACTTTCTTACACTTCTTCTAGAAATGTGAGAGTGTACATAATTAGGATCTGACAAGCACATATAAAATCAAAAAAGGTAGTTTTTGCCTCACAACTCACAGACCTTTGTTTTATTATATACAGAAAGCAACTCACAGGAAAGCAACAGCTTAATCACCAGAGTAGATAATTTAAGCTTTGGATCATCAACAAAAACATATGAAGTAATATGGGTCACAGGCTTGAACACATATCAGTGTTAATACTAATAATATCACATATTGATGTTAATTGTGGTGCTTAATGCAAAGTCCACTTTCTAATCTTCTAACCAAGTTCACATAAAATATTGTGTGTGTCACGAAGGTTAAGAATAGATCCCAGATGTTGAAGCCCCTACACAGCCTCAGTCAACATACACAATTGTTTTAATTATGACTGTATTATCTATTCAGGACTGTAAGAGTATGTACAGCTTATTTAGCCTGCAACAATCAGTAATGTTTTTTTATTACATCTGTACAAATAGTACAAATGCCTGCAGGTTTACTGATGGGAATACTGTAATGAATTTGGCATTACAAATCAATATGTGAATTATATAATTATATTTTTCATAAGACTGTGAATGGGTAAACCAAAGTTTGCAAAAAGGATACAATCAGCCTGCTCACTCTCTGAATGGATCTGATTCTCAATTTCCTCCAGAAGCTTAAAATCAGGCATCATGAGGTGTCGGTGGATGGTGATGTGTTGGTACTGACCGTCCTGGTCCAGTGGGTTTTGGGTAGCATCTGTGCCGAACAGAACTAAAGCCAGTTCATCCTTAGACTCAGCAAAAACCTGTCAAAAACACGACATGTCGAGTGAAAGCTGAACATAAAAAGACTTTTAAACTGAAACTGCGTATTGTGATTTAGAGTGCAGCACTTTTATTTGTTCTGTGTTTCATTAGTGCAAGGTTTGAGTATTTCTTCCACCACTGTATAAATGTTTAGATGTACCTGGCGCTGAACAAACTTCTGGATGACTTTTTTGGCAAGTTCAAACGGAGGCTCTTCACCCGGAGCAGAGTGGAGCATGGAGAACCCCACATCCATGCACAGCACCAGCGCTGACTGCAGAGAACAAACATTTCAATTCTTTTGTTCAGACTGTTATAGGCGACGACGAGAAAGTTTTAATTTTTCATATGTTATTTAAGGCCATTTATTTGCACGCTTTTAAAACTAATAAAGCTGGATTGACTTTGTAACTATAGTCATTCAATAGGGGGCGTGGAAGCGTTTGCTTCAGCCTGAACATGTCTCGACAAGTCGCTTCCTTGTTTGAAGTGTTTAAAATTTAAAATTAGAAAAAAACAAAGCCACATATTTAATAAACGACTGTTAAGTAACAACGCTGCTCATCCCAATACTTCAGTCAAATTATCTATGTAATTTAAAGGAAACTAACTTACCCTAGACCCTGCCATCTTCTTTTCCCTCCTCCTTACTAAGTGTCACTCTGTTATGGTTCCGGAAAGAAACTGATCCGACGAGGTTCCTATTTACAGTGACAATTGTTCCGCAGTAATATATCGGGCTTCACGCACATATACGTTTAGTTGCTCACTATAAACATCAATATACCTGTTTAATAAATGTCACTGCACCTGCATAAAGCTGTAATAATGATTGTGGGGCGGTTTTTGGCCCTGAGTAAAATGCAATGATGGCATCCAGGTCAATCGCCCTCCAGCGTGTCATGTGGTACAGCACACAATGAAATTAACAGGTTCGTGGACAAATCCACTCATCAACTAATTTCATGGCTGTAGACGTGATTTTAGGTCAAATAAAAATTCAGATCAGTAAAGAAAACTGCATAAGATTGAAACGCTAACATGAGCATGCTCAAAGCTGCCCAACTCAATCCAAGACACAACTCTTGTTATTACTTTGTTTCCCATCCTCTATCCATCTAACTACCCATTATCTTGACCGCTTGTCCTCGCATGAGTCGCTGGAGTGTTGGAGCCAATCCCAGCCGCCATTTGGTGAAAGGCAAGGTACACCCTGGACAGGTCGCCAGTCTATCACAGGGCTGACATATAAAGACGACAGCCATTGTTATTTTTAAATAATATAATATAATAAGCTTTTATTATATAAGAGGTATGTGCAACTTCTCCACACAATACAGTTCTTTGGGGATATACTACACTACCCACATTTCAAGAATATTACTGATGACATGCAGCAGACTTCACTGTATAGTTGCTGTGGCTCGTCCATGAGGTTTTGAGTCCCTAG
>OMLM01014472.1:44761-84476 GCA_900302695.1 Helostoma temminkii
ACTATGATGTGTTTTCACCTTAAACATTAATTTCACAAAATGGGAGAGTAAAACAGGCCAGTACAAGCATTGACCCAGACCATGGTTTTCTCTAATTTACTCATAACCATTTTGTATTGTATTTGGTATACTGCTGAGGCTCCATTGGAGCATATTGATTTTCTTCAGTAAGCCTCCAAATGTAACAACAGGGAGCCAATAATCAGCCCTCAAATCCAAGGAACCATCTGTATCGCTGTGCAACTCACAGGGATTCAGTATGACTGAGTCTACAGAACCACATAAACTACTGACCTGCTATGCTTTGCTCTGCAAAAACATTTAAAGATTTAAAAACCGGTACATGACAGCAATGTAATGACACAAATCTTTATTTATCACATGTAATTATTCAGCTTGCATCCTGTGATTGTAATGTGGAATACTGATTCAGTCTACAACCACTGATCCACACTGTATCTTTATCGGTATGAAAATAAAACATAATTACTTTGCTCGGCCAGGTTTAATCATAAGTATTTGTATCACCAAATATTTAAATAATCTGAAAAAAACCCACCAGCTATTTATTTCAATTACTCAGTAATAGCTGTTCAATAATTTTAAAGTGCCAGAGTATAAAACACCTAGCTACATCAAATTTTAGAAAGTTAAATATTTAAAATAAATTAAAGCAACATTTAAAATATTAGGCAACAGGTAACATGTATTCTTGGGTGGAAAATCACAAAGAACCAAAAATTTCTTGTGTATGGACCAAAACTATAAAGAAAAGACAAGAAGTTATGATCTCAAACATCAGTTCTGATAGTGTATTCAACATATATTGTAAAAATCTGAAAATGAAAAAGCATAAACCCACAAAAGACATGATTTGCCTGCTTGTCCTCCTCACTGTTATGGCTGTCTTTAATCACTAGTGATCCTTGGTAGCAAAAAAATAAAAATAATAGTGAGCTTGCTCTTCTTCCTGTGCTCACATTGTCAAATCGAAGTATGTCAAGTACAGAACACATAGCGGAAACAACAACTTAGTTATACTCAGCCTGGGGGTCCAGAAACAAACTCACATGCGAGGATTCCTCCTGAACTCAAGTTTGATGTGTTTCACTTTGTGATCATTTGATGAAACTCAGATCAGATCTATGCATCATAAAAGGATTATAAATCTTAGGGCTGGAAAAATTCTATATTTCTTCTGACAAATCCAATCAAAGAGTAGGAAAACAATGCACAACTTTTAAATATTAACCTGTATTTAACTTTGTAATCCATTTTTTTTATCTATCAGCTCTAATAGGCTTTGGGTTGAGTATCACAGCTGTTTATCATTTCAAACTAGATGCTGAAATACAGCTTATTCACAAGACACTGCCCAGATTTAAATACTTGTTTTAGCCACTGTTGTGCTCAGATGTGCATATTCCCAATCTAATTAGTGATTATTCACATTTCTAAAGAAACTGACACACAGTAAACCTTTGTTTGTGGTGCTGGGGCAGTTGCTAACTTTCCCTGTTCATATTTTAGCCTTGCTATAAATTCTAACTTCTGACTAACTGATGATAACTTCACATAAAAGACAGTGCTTTCTTGTAAATGCATGTTGTTTTTGATAAATGTGCACAGCACAGGGGTCACATACATTTAATTTCAGATATTTACAGATGAAGTGAAACTCAGTTCAACTCAGGGACCTCCAAACCAACTGTATGTAAATTCATGTTACTGAGTGATTTGAGGTGAACTGTGACCATAAGTAAAAAAAAATGCATGCATGGTTTACACATAGTAATAGTTCAGCACCTACAGAGAGTTTAGGCAGTGTTTAATAAATTACCATAGTGTATGCAGAAAAGCATAGGGAGGAAGCTGCCAAATACTTTGCTGTTTTGTTGACAGTCATTTTTTAAATCAAAATGTGCTTTGAATTTGTTGTCTGGAGCTTTCAGCAAAACCTCAAGGTCCTCACCAGTGCATGTAATCTGCTCAGTAAGTCAACTAAGTGAACCTTCAGATAAGAGGTTTTGTCAAACAACTATTTTAAACCCAAACAACACAGAGCCATGTGTCAAAATTATTCAAAGCACTTGCAACTTTTATCATCAATACCGGCGTCTGCATAACCCTGGTTCACACTGATGATGTCTGGGCAAGTTCACTGGGGGCCTTGCTCTGCAGAGTGCCAGAAACAGTGTCAGAGTCGAGCAGCTCCACTATACTGTAGGGTGAACAGTCCTCCAGTCCCAGCTTCCCACAAGCCCAGCCACAGAAGCCTTTCTCCAGGTCTCGCACAGACTGCCACCACTCACTGAAGGCCCAGGAAACCTGAACCACAGCAGAGTACAGAGCCAGAGACAGTGCCATGGGCATGATGAGCATGGGGTAGAAGATGATGAGGAAGGGGCATATTGTAATCTTGTGCCAGAACGTCCGCTCCTCATTGTACACCAGGAATACGTTGTACCAGGTGAGTGTGCCATAGTAGAAGGAGGTGATGAAGGAGAGGAGGAAAACCACAGGAGCACAGGAGATGCTCCACAGGACAACATGCGGTCCCTGGCACACACCTAAGCCGCAGGTGCGTTTATAGCCTTCCCCTGCCTCACATTCTGCATCAAGACGTTCCTTTGACTTGGCTAAATCCCTGAGTTCCTTTTCTGTCAGAGTGACATGTATGTCCACCACCTGGCCCTTCTTCTTGCCCCGAGTGATGGTGCCTGTCAGGGTCACGTAGCGGCTGTCTGGTGGAAGGTTCCAGCCTCCTCCTGTCAAGAAATGATGTGACATGAGACACAAACTACAAAAATAAGGTCCACTTATTTATATCCACTTGTTTATCCTATTTATGGGTGCTGAAAAACAATAACACAAAGGTCTGTTTCTGTCATGGTATGCAATAAACATATAAATGAAAGGAAAAAACGGCAATAAATGGTGTATGGCTTCTTGATTTTTAAATATCATACCCTTCTCACCCTCGCCTGTAGGTGTGCAGAGGAATTTAGCTCCCTCCTCAGAGCTCCTCTCTGCTCCCTCCTCACCACCTTGGTCCTCTCCAGGTGCTCTCTCCATCTCAGAGCGGTAGACAATAATGGACTCTGGACGCTGGTCTTTCTTCTTCCTCCTCTTTCTCCTCATAGAGGGTCCAGCTTCTCCGTCGTCCACATGGTTCCCTGATATGTCTGATCTTAAGGATATCATCTGGGGGCTGCCTTCTCCTTCGGTTTGAGGCTCCTCTAGCTGTGCCATGCTCTCACCTGATCCAGTAAACTATCTGACTCCCAGGCCACTTTATGATGATTTATATGGGGACTAATGGTGAAATTGTGAGTGGAGCCAACTATGTCCACCCATTGTCGTTAAGGTTTTTAATGAGGATTTCTGTTAATAACCTAAAATGATAAAAGCACACACACAAACAAACAGAGAGGGCCATTAAAAAGCATGTTTGCTTCTGCACAGTCACAATAATTTAATCCTCTATGTGATCCTGGCCTACATTCTGCAGAGTCAGCATGATTACTAATGAAATCTACCAAATGCCACATTATTGATCTAATGGCATAAAAGCATCTGAACAGCCAGGGAGCAAATCGCTCTAGATAGATGGCAAACTAAGATTGGCAGACCCAAAGCGGGGGGTTGTACTTCTTTTGCATGACAGCGCACGGATATAGGCTACTGTCTGTGGACATGCTTTATCCGCCTGCTCCTTACACATATAATCACACATATAAAATAGATAAAATAAACATTCACAGGAGCGTCGCAGAAGAACGTATGGCTTGATATGAGGGGGTGAAATCGACAAAGCAGCCCATTCTTCATACAGCTGATCCCCTCCCATTTTAATCCCACCCATGTCCGATCTTTTGTTTGAAGACAGCGGCCGGCAAAACACACACATCGGAAATGCAATAGAAAACGTACCTTACCTTGAACTGTACGGACGGGCACCGTTTAGAGAAACTATACCATGTGTGGATAAAGCGCTGAAATGGTCAGACACACTGCAGGAGATCACACATCACACTGCTGTGTTTCTACCGATACAGATGCGCTGCGCACAGTGATTTCCAGAATAGCACTAAACCCGCCCCTGGACACTCGGTCACACCAATCCCCACCATCCATGAGCCCATCTCCCCAGCCTGCCGTCACAGTACAAGAAAAGATGAGCGGGTGGTGAAGCAGCCTTACTACCCTAAAAAAAGAAAATGCAATTTTACATTTTAGATTTTGTATACTAACGTTACAGTCCAGTAGCCACACGAGCAGTTAAATAACATTTAGCTAGCCTTGAATTATATCCCTCTATTTATTTGTTTAGTGTTCAGTTAAATTAGTAAAGAGAGGAATAGCCACAATAAAAAGAAGCTAGTAGTCATTATAGGTTAGCTTAGCCTTCTCATATGCAATAGTTTATATCGTTTTTATTAATTTTTTAATTAGCTCTAGACAAACATACAGGAGATTAACTGATAAATCATCGGGTCAACCGTTAAATAACAATTTACAATTAACGTTAATGCGAAATTATGGTGGTTTTCTTAATTATATTAATTTACAGTGTGAGTGTTCTTCCACCCTGAAAGTAAAACCACAGTTTTGTTGAAAAAGTCCAAGTGCAGGTGCAACAGTTTCTCCAAACGTCCGAGCTTTTCTAACGGCAGCATCCCGCCTGATACCTAAGAAGTAACTAATGTGCCAACAGTAGTGTAAAATGAACGACCAGCTATCCATAAATAGTATCGACAGTCTTCTTTTGCAGTTTGGTGAGTTCTTTTTTGAGTTTATTGAAGGTTAACTGTTGTGATTTCGTTCTGATATGACGTTTGCTAAGCTTGCGGTGTGCTAGCTAACGTTAGCTGTTGTCATGGTAGCTATGTTAGCTGCTTGGCTAACCGATGTCACCAACAAGTTAAGTTAGGCGAGGTCAGGATAACTGTCAGAAACAGAAATATTGTGTTTCATATAGCTATGATATTATTTATCGTTTGTACTCTATAGCTCTTCAAACCCGGGAGCTTTCTCAAAAGAAGAATGAACTAAATCAACAAATTAAAGGTAACTATGTCTACATAAATATAAATTGACTGTGATATGAAAGATAAACTAGGTAGCCTAAAAGATGTATGTTTGTTAACTACATGATGGAGACCTGTTTACTTTTTCAAATTACTAAACAGCACCATACTTTGTAATGTCATTGCATAACATATTGTAATTCATTCTTTTATATTTAACAGTTTGCAGAGCTAACATTGATGAGAGGAGATCTTGCATCATATCAATAAGCAGAAACATAAAGAAACTGGAGGAAGACATCAGGGCCAAACAGAGCTCTGTGATACGCAACAAAGCAAATGCAAAAAGGTAGTAGTACTTAGTAGTAGTAGTAGTAGTAGTAGGAGTACTTGGTAATACATGGGCCAAAACCATGATGAATCGCAGTGATATATAATACTTAGGATAAATTTAGCATAGCATGGTTATTCATATTTTACCACTTCTCACTCTTGTTCTTGTAGCATGAAGGTCATGAACAACCTGCTTCTTCAGTATGAGCAGACACTGAAAGCTGAACTGGAGAGCAGGAGAAACAGCTACAACAATGACATGTGGGTTGAGTTCGTTGTGGAGCTTAATTATGTGCAGTACAGCTTTTTTAATTTCTGTAATAGACAAAGCTTAACTTTCTTTTGTTCTTAACCTTACAAGGGAACTCTACGAAGAGAGAATTGCACGCTATAGAAAGGTATTCCAGTCACATGAAGAGTATTATTACCAGAATCCTTTGGCTCAAAAGCTCCTCATGCTGCAGACTGAAAAAGAAGCAAATGAATGTAGGATTAAGGCCCATGATGAGCAAATTACAATAAAACAGAAGGAACTCGACCATTGGACCGGTAACAAACTTTTTTATATCGCCACTTTGTCTGGTAGAGGTAAAACATTTACAGATCTTTATATAGTTAATTTAATTTCTATCTGACCAGGCCCAGCAGCCAATTTGTCCACTGAGAGCCTACCAGACAAGTATTCAGTGATTCTTAAAATTTCTTCTTAATAATTACTAATATCCCACAGCAAAACGTTTTTCTCATTTATTTAATTTTTATATAACCAGAGAACCAGAGAAACAGTTAGACCAGCACATAGAGGAGGACTGTGAATCTTACATTGATGTCTCCTCTCTTCATCTCAATGAGACAAAGGTACTTGGATGGTGTAAATCTAATGGTAGTTCAAAGTTGCCAAAAATCTAGCAAGTGCAAAATACAGACATGGACAAAATTGTTGGTACCCTTCTCTTAAAGAAAGAAAACTCACATTACAACAAAAGTAATCATAATAAAAAAATACTGAAAATTAACTAATGAAAATCACACATTGCTTTTGAATTGGAATCAGGAGATTAGAAAGTAAATTATAGACAAACATGTTAAAAGTAAAGGCTATAAGACCATCTCTAAACAGCTTGAGGTTCCTGTGACTACAGTTGCACATATTGTTCAGAAGTTTAAGGTCCACGGGACTGTAGCTATCCTCCCTGGATGTGGTTGCAGGAGGAAAATTGATGACAAATTGAAGAGACAGATAATGCAAATGGTCACCAGAACATCTTCCAAAGAGATTAGAGGTGAACTCCAAGGTCAAGGTATATCAGCGTCAAATCGCACCATCCATCACTGTTTGAGCCAAAGTGGACTTAATGGAAGACGACTGAGGAGGACTCCACTGTTAAATGTATCTTGAAATCATAAAGAAGTGTTCAGTGAGAATTGTGATTTTTCTTTCTTTAACAGAAGGTTACCAACAACTTTGTCCACATCTGTACTTATATATGCAGCTGTATATTTATTGTAAACACTGCTTATACAAAGTGAAAAGTAAGTCAAAGTTATTCCTTGAGCATCATATTAATACTTGCTAACTGTTTAACATGATTTTGCAGAATGGTCATAAAGTATCTGTAGAGGTAAATGCTGGAGGTATTCATGAGGAAAACAAGGTCCAGGATAATTGTGCAGAAGAAGTGAGCAATGAGCTGTGGTCAAATGAACAGTTGGATGGTAAATAGAGAAAAGTCTGACATGAATCCAATGAATACAGTATTATCAACTAAACACACAAAACATTTTGTTTTTTATGCTTTATGAATAAATAGAACCACATAAAATATGTATTTCTTCAGAACAAGCACAGCCAGATGAGATCCACATCAATGAGCAGGACAAGGAAACTGAAATAAAGGACCAAGTCATGGTAATATTTCTCTACTTTACCTATAAATGGCTACTTTACCCAGTTAGATTTGCTGGTATCCGCAAATATCTTTCTGATGCTGGCATTGGCATCTCCAGCACTGTAACTACAATATCCCAAAACAGTGCAGGTGAGATGACTTATCTGCAGAAACTCACCACTTCAAGTTAGGATCAGTGTATTTATCATGAGGAGTGTGTGTTTTTTTGTCTTCTGTAGTTTTGGTGGGAAATTTCTATAGGATGAGAACATAATCCTGATGGCTTGTCGGGCCACAATATTTAACAAAACACTTGCATTATAAGTTCTGGCCAAGGGTTTAAAGGACATGAGTTTTTACCAGGCAGGGAATGTTAAATTAAAGATACTGTGATCATTTGTGGGAATTGTAGAATAGAGTTTAACCATAACAAGTTACTATAGCCAGTAGTGACTCAGAATATGTTATATGTTATATAGAATATAACAGTGTTTGTTGCTATCTCTAGAAGTGGCCTACATTTTATGGTATTAAAATACTAAATTACTACTTCATAGCCTTTATAACACTGGTGTTCTGTATATGAAAGGCCGGTTAGCATTTGCAGAATACATCTTAAGTTTCTGAGGATAATCCACAGATATTATTGTTAAACAAGTTTTGTTTAGAACCATATAATTGCTTTCCACAAAGGTCACTGTAATAACATCCAAGCAACCAATTACATTATGCTAAAAAGATTTTGCTGTTGAATCATTCAAAGCAATTTTTTCACTTAATTGTGTGACTGATAAATATCCAGTGATGAGCACCATTATCGCCTACATTGCAGATGCCATTTCAAAGGTTTCCATTGTTTCTGTTGAAAAATGCTTTTAGACTCAATGTGTTTTTTTCAAAGGAACAGCAAACAACTGCATCAGGGATAGAGGATCCAGTGGAGGAGAGTGTATCTCTATCTGTAGATCAGGCACCAAGCAAAGACAATAATGAGGCACTCACTGCTTTTCCCCAGTCAGCATCTCAAGAAACTAATCAGTCCCCTTTCCCAACAAGAATGACAGCTGCACCTCCAACCCAGACATTCCCATTTAAGTAAGTGTTTATCTGCAGTGCTGTGAAAACGTGTTTGCACCCTTCCTGATTTTTTTTTGTTGAACTTAAATGATTCAGATCATCAAACAAACGCCATGAGTGGCATAACTAGGTTTATGAGGCAATTACTTTTTCACATAGGGCCAGGTGGGTTTGAACAGGTTTTTATCTTAATAAATGAAATCATCATTTAAAAACTGCATTTTGTGGTTATGTCGGGTTATCTTTGTGTAATATAAAAATTTGTTGGATGATCTGAATCATTTAAGTGTGACAAGTATGCAAAAAAATATTCACGAAGGGGGCAAATACTTTTTCACAGTACTGTAAGTTGTTCAACTTTGAATCATTGTCAAGCCAACTACTGAGAACTGTGTCTTGTGTTTATTTTAGCTTTAGCCCTGCCAGCTCACCACACCAAGGGACCTCTGATGGAAAATCTCCAGCTTTCCTGTTCTCGCTGAACTCAGATCCTAGCACTCCAGCCTTTTCTGGATTTGGATTTGACATAGGCTCATCACAGGATGAGGTGAGGAACAAGCAAAACAAATAGGTGATTTTAAAGAAATAAGTGTTTCTTACCTTTAGTTTTACTTCCACTTCTTTGCAGGACTCATCTTTTACTTTCCCCAGCTCTTTCTTCAGTGACAAGGTACTGCTTTTTTAGTTTAACCCCAGTCTTTTTCATACTGTACAGAACAAAATACTGAACTCCTTTTTTTTCTTCATCTGTTTTTAGAAAACTACTGAATCAAAGTCTTCAAGCTGTAAGTAACAAATCAATCTCTGTTTTTGTGTGTTGTGTGGGTGTTTGTTTGTTTGTTTTTGAACTAGTAGCTTGTTTATGATTTGGCAGGCCCTGGATTTCTTTTTGCCCAGCCAGAACAAAGTGAAGACTTTCAGTTTGCCTTCACCTCTAAGAGCCCTACAGCAGCCAACAAAGATGACTCCAGGGATGAGTTTCCATTTTCATTCAACTTTTGAGAGATAAAGAAACATCTGAAATACTTAACATTTAGCTTGTAAGATCCTATCTTATTGTCTTAAAGTATTACTCTCATTTAGTGTAAAATAAAATAAAAAGTTGAGGTTTATGGTCTAACTGAATTACAAAACTTTTGCAGGTTAAATTGAAAAATAGAATTGACAGATGTGAGTTATAAATAGTGTATATGTAATATGTGTTTAGGTTAAGAGCTGCAGTGTTCCTGTTACAAATTAAACATTTGTATAATAGTATCAATAAGAGTTTTATTGAAGGTTGTGATACAACATTAGTAAAATAATACACAATGTAAGATCATATACACTATTCTGTAGTATTGAGGTAATGTCAAAACTTTGGGCACATAAAGGAATTACCACGCTCTTTGTGAAAAGATACGTCTTCAGTTGTGTTAACATAATTCAAAGGAGATTTGTAATCAGTTAACCTTTTAAATTAATATACTGGCTTTCATAAACATAATGTCCTATTGGAAGGCAGTACTAACATACAGATTATGTAAATAATCCAACTACAATATTGATTTACTATAGTAAACACTGTATTTCTGATTAATATGATGCTATAAAATCTGCTTTTTTTTCCAAAACATGGTAATTTCTATGTGCATCCAAACTTTTGACTGGCAGTGTACATTTATGGATTTCCCAGTATAGATTTCCCTGTGGTAAATACAGTGGTTGTCAAGTCTGTTCTGTAGTAGTGCAGTAGTATATTTTTTCAATATAATAAACTGCGGTTCAGTTTGCACAAATTAATGTGTTTCTGTCCTATAAGGAGTATAAACAAAATTAAATCTCACAACACAACAGTGCTACAGTCACAGTCCAAGCTGTTTAATGATAGTGATTTTAGAAATAAACCATTCACAGCACATATAATCTTGTTTTATATATTTAGTAATAAATCCATACTGTTTTGGCTGCATGGCACACTTTGTGGTCTTTTTTGGCATTTCTTGTCATTTAACTATACAAAGAGTTGCAAGAAATAGCACATTTAACACCTCATTTCATAAATGCTTGAAATACATTTTATATAATTAAATATATTTATACTATGACACTGAGATGATGCTCACTTAAAAAGTGTTCGGACCTTTAAACATACAGTGGTGAATAGAGAAATATCCTAAAAAGATTGTAGTTTGTAGAAACAAAAGCTGGACAGATAGGGGTTAAAAAGTGCAGAGGATCCAGTCATTTCAGAGCCTAGTACCCACAGTCAATGCTGATGGAGCGTTTGGTCACATGTTCGATCTCTCCTGGGACATATTCACAGAAGCTCGTCTGGTACCTGGCCAGCATTTTTAGCACTGAGCGCATATTAAACCACCACTGGACTTTGGGCATTCGGTGCCTGAAAAACAAAGGCATACAGTAATTCACATTTTTGATAGTGACTGATTAATAACTGTTGAAAAACAACAATAAAATGAATTTGCTTACTCAAAATCAGTCACATCACTCAGTTCACTGACAGAAGTGAATGAGACAACCTTTCTGTTGAGGCCAAGCACACACGCTGTATCTGGTGAGTTAGCGAACACACGGCCTGGGAGGGAAAAAAAGAATCTTTACATCACTGGGGCTTAATTGTTGGTTTGAGATCAATCATTTTCTATGAACTGTGACTTTATACAGTAACTCTACCTTGTCTGAAGTTTTCAGTCAGTTTCTCAGAAATCCACTGGATAGCTCTCACACCCATCTTAGTTCCAAAATTTCTGTCAAAGGGAGAAGGTTCACCTCCCTACAGCACAGACACAAACTGAGTATTAATATGACACTATCAATATCTTACACTTACTGACCACTTTATTAGGTACTTCTGTACAATCTAATAGGCGTTTTACAGATAGGTGATAATTTTATTATGTGTATTATTGAGGTCATAGTGGTGGAGTCATGCTGGAGTGCAATAAATTAATGTGTTTTTATGTTTTACATAAATGAGGGAACAAAAACATTAGAATCACCTCTTAATATAATGCACTCTCCACCACCCACAATGACCTGAATATTGATCATACTGTATAGTAAACTCACCGTTTCAACAAAAAACTGAGAATCCTGTAAAAGTAGAATTCATGGCAAAGCTGCTATATTGAATTGCATAAGACTGTAGTGGTGTACCTAATAAATTGATTAGTGAGTGTGTATTGCCATTTAAACTGATAGTGGAGGAATCTCACTCAGTCTCCACACCTGCTGAAGGTGTCCTAACACGTTCACTCTGCAGTCAAAAATGCCCTTCCCCTCAGATGAATACAGATTATAGATGAAATCTGTGGTGTAGTTTTCATGGCACTTTTCATTCCTGTTACAGCAGAGAAAAGCATCAGCAAAGCAAAAGCTTTGTGGTTATGATGGAGAATGTCTTGCTCAACAGATGATAAATGTTAGTGAATCTCAGACTTAGCATTAACAAGTCAAAATGTCCAGTTTGCCCAATATATATAAAACCAGATACCCACAAACTAAGTAAGTAATTCTCTTCAGACCAAGCTTCTTTTTAGCAAATGGTAAAATGCTTAGTTACGGTGGTGACACTGATTAATATCTGTTAACCATCAGTTAGCATCTACTATGACAATGTTATCATGCTCTTGTTTACATTTTGCTTTAAACTTCTTGCTTTAGAACAGCCTCATAAAGCTGTTAGCATGACAGTCAACTTGTTTAACAAATGTCTGCTAAATGATGAAATTAGTTTCTGCAACCAGCACTGCATGAGAATCACCATGATTATGACTGAACTCGTGTTACGTACCTCAAAACTAGACCTCGCTGGATGTCTTTCTTCATTTTTTCAGCCAAATGTTCCACATTGGACTGTGAAAACATCAAATCGTTAAAAACACAGAGTCAGTAAAAACATCACACATGAAACAAACATGCTCTCTATTCTTTTGCTCTTACAGTCAAGTCATGGATATTGAAGGGGTCTTCAAAGATATAGGCTGCATCAGCACCCACAGCTATACCAGTAGAGGTTGCCAGATAACCACAGAATCCACCCATAGTTTCCACCACAAACACTCGTCTCTTGGTTCCAGAGGCAGACTGCTTGATCTTGTCACAGCTCTGATGAGGAAATCGCAATGTTATTGTCAGAATGAGAGTGAGGCAACTGAAGGCAGGGTCGCTTTTCCCAGGTGTGGTGCTTAATATAGAATAACAGGCGTGAAGCACAGAGCTGCCTATCTTTATCACCTTCTTCACAGAGCATAACAAATTTTTGCATAACAACTAAATCCTTGAAAATGTCACATTTATTCTGACAATGTGTGAAGAGCTCAAAGTCTAGCTCATTATTACAGCAGCTCGTTTTAGATATTTTTCACTTGGCTCAGTCATCGTCCCACTTAAAACCCAAAACATCAAAGTCACCCTTTAAACGCGCCACCTGCTCTGCATTACCTCCATAGCAGCATTGACAGCAGTGTCTGCTCCCAGGCTGAAGTCAGTTCCAGGCACATTGTTGCTGATGGTGGCAGGGATTACACACATGGGAATACAGAGCTCATCATAGTGGCCCCGGGCTTCAAACATCTGCAGCACACCTTCATATCCCTGAAATTCACCAACGTATACACTGAAAACCATTGTGATGTAACACTGACATAGCAAATCAATACTGGTTACATGACTGATACATAATACATGACTTTCTCTTTACCTCAAAACCTCCAATTACAAGTAGAGCGGAGATGTTGAACTTGGTGATGTTTTCTACAATCTTCTCCATGTTCGTATTTGGAAGAGTTCTGAAGGAGAACATGAAGTGGACAATGGATATCACTTAAAGGGTCACTCCGTCAATTCTACATGTCAGAGGCAATATACAAACAGGTACTGTGGTATTACAAAACCTACAAAACAGCTGTGGCTCTGCTGGATGTTTTGTCAAGTCTGACAAAATCATTTGCCCAAGTCTGTGAGATTTGCTTTAGAGACTACATATTTTACTGCTGAACTGATTTTAAAGAGTAACGGACAAAAAGACAAAGACCAAAGTTGTACTGTGTGAAGTTTAGGATCTATTGTCTGAGGCTGACACATACACTGGCAAGAAAATATTTGGTACCACCTACACACATTCTGTGACAGCCAAAATGCAAGGCTCAAAGCTGGACAAAGAGAGGAGACCACACATGAGTTCTAACTAAAAATATGTTAGTTTTTTATAACTAAAGAGACAAACTAACACCAAACAGAATGGAACCTACTACAGTCAGACCAGTTCACTGCAGTACTTTTTCCTTAGAAACTTGTCAATCTGTACTGGTCTAGAGGAGCAAGGTTATAAATATTTTTTCACAGCATTGTATGATGCTTCCATACTCTCAAGTGGGGTCTGACTACATGCAAGGCACCAAACAGGAGGGGAGGGGGAAGCTCTAGCTGCTGTTACAGTGGATCTAAGGTATACAACTTAAGACTGCACACAAAGGAGGGAGTGATCACTATGAAGCTGCCTTGTTAGACTACTGGAGAAAGCTGCATTTTCTGAGTAACCTGGTTACTAAGTGCATGTAAATGCAGTCAGGGACAGTAGCTCACTGGAAAAGAGGGATGGAAAATGCCCTCCATTGTGTCTGCACTAATACATGCTACTGCCTGTAACCTGCAGTCATTGATAACTATCAGTTACTACACTCATTATTACTTAATACTGAAGTACTGACAATTATCAACTGAACAAGTAAGTTCATTAATTTTTTTCTGTATCATAAATATTATTTTCTTGAAATACTGTGATATAATTTTGAGGCTATGGCCCACCCCTAATGGCAGGTCACTCTTTCTATAGAAGAACAGACATAGATAAACTCAAATTACTTTTACTGAACATTAGCTTATTCTAAGATGTTTTAATACCTAGGAGGTCATGTATGATCAATTTAAGACCATACACACTTGGTTCCAAAGCCTTCAAGTTGAACACTGATTGAGTAGCAAATGGTAGCTGAATTGTTAAAGGTGATCTTTGACATTTTAAAAGCTTTACCTGCTGATTAAATTGTTGCAGATGAATGAGGAACATGTTTTCTGTGTTTCGGTATTAATTTTTTTAAATTTCAGTACAAAAATCCAATAATGTCTTGCTGCTCCAAACTTTCTTGCCACTGTACAATCCAGGCTATTTCAGTCTATGTTATATCTGAAATCCCATTTCACAGTTTACATAATTAGGTGTGTTTAAGTATCAATGCATATTGTTATACAGTTAATTTGATAAAAATCTACTGACAAAATGTAAAAAAATTTTATAATTATTTTGGCTAACTTAATAAATTCAATACATGTTAGTTACTTTATCAAACTGATTCAAAATTGATAAAAATCGAAATATCTACAACTTTTCATAAGTGCTCACTAACTAGGTACATTCCCAAACTGTCCAACAAACACAGAAAGGGTACAAACAAACACAGTACAAGCAGCACGCCATCATAATCATACTACAAATTTTCCATTGGAGATCAATTGAGCCCTTTCATATTAACATGTCTTCTGCTCCATCAGCTTTGGCCTTTTTAAAATTAGCTTACTGTAATACCCACATGTTTAAAGAAAGAGTAAACAACAGGAGCCCTCTTAGTTAAAACCACTAATTTTAGTGAAATGAAAGGTCCAGTTACCGTTTAGTCCCCAGCAGTGAGCCTCCTTGGCCCGTCCATCCTGCCACATCGTGCCATTGCATCTCAAAAATCTGCCAACACACAGGTGTCAATACACAACAGTTTCCCTGCAGTCTACTGAACATGTAGAGGTAAAACAACTCACCTCTCCGTTCGCCAGTCCTTGGAATCCATCATGGACTTTGTAGACTTTGTGTCCTTGAGAGATCGCTAATCTCACAGCTGACCTCACAGCTGCATTCATTCCTGCACAGGGAGCTCCCACATTCAGAATCGCCAAAGAGAAGTTACTCTGAGGGAGTCAGATATTAATGAGAGTACTTTAGTTTACTTCTGTGTTTCTTTTACATTAGTTAAGGTGTATGTGTGTATACATGTGTGTTCATAATAATAAGGGATTTACTTCAAATTGGGCAGGCTTCTGGAAGGCAAGAAGCTTGTAAATGTTCCAGTTGTTCTCAAAACTCCTGCAAGAAAATAAATAGTTTTAACTTTGTCTAGTTTTTCATTCACAGCAAAATAACTAAAGTCAACTGACATGATAAAATGAATATGAATTAATTTTTCAATACAAGTAATTAAATCTCAGATCTTACCCTCCACGCAGTTTGACAGCCTCATCAAACCTCTTTTCATTCATGGCCGTCTGCACCAACTTAGTCTACAAATGACGATAAAAAGTTGGAAAACACAAAAACCTCCCATTAAAACACCTACATTGTATTTCCAGTTATGGTGTATTGATAGAAATGTTCATTAATGTGCGCTGTCCATGTCAGTCATAAACTAATACAAAAATAAAATCAATTGTAGAACAGAGGAGAGAGACTCACCATCTCCACACACTCCATTAGAGGCAGTCGAACAGAGTGATTACCCGACAGGCCGATGACGCATGCTGGAGTGTCAGGAGACGCCTCCAGCAGGGCAACAACTGCCTCCACACCTAACTTAGTGCTCTGAAACAGAAGAGTTCATATTTGACCATTTACTGAGGGTATGTGGTTAAAACCACAGGTGGGTGCTGCAAAAATATATTATTAGTTACTAATAGTAATCACACAAAGAGATTATTTTCAAGACTGGGATTTCTGACATGCAGTTTAATTTCATTAACACTACACTAATTAACATTACAAAGTCAGATTTCTTCCATAATTATTTCTCAAATAATCATAATTAATAAAATATTAAATATGATGTCCCACTCACCAGGATTCTGTCAAATGCTGAGGGAGTTCCTCCTCGCTGAACATGACCAAGTACTGTGACTCTGGTGTCATAACCCAACCGCTTTACTACAAGCTGTGAGCAGACATGGAAGCATTTCAGTGTATAGTATTATGGGTTTGTTATTAAGCAGGCATACACAACAAAGAGTCTGAGTCCTTTGCAAATATTTGAAAGAAAACTCTTCCAAAGCATTTTACAAATTAAGCCTTTGATATGTCCCTTCTGTGTCACATAATCAACAAAACTAGACAAACATCCTTCATTACTACAGGCATTTGAACACTCAACTGCATCAAGTTGTAAATAAATATAACGATAACTGATACTGTATTAACTTCCTTGAGGAAATTCCTTGTGGATATGGAGCTGAACAAACATAGAAAAATAGACATAGAAAATATAGACCCATCATCATCCACAGTCCTTCAAACTTACGTCCTTTATGTATGTCGATGAGATGGGTTTGCCATTTATGTCGATGGCTCCTTCTGCGACAATTATTATGTTGAGTCTGGACCCCTTTACGCGGCTCTGGAGGTAACACAGTTACATATGCACAAGTTAGTCATCTTGATTCTAAAATCCTCACACACATAAAAATTACCATATTTTTAAAAGAAAAAAATATATATATCCCTTTTGCAATGATGGTAACACAGATGAAGACATTGACCTTTTTTTATGAAAAACAGTAATTCTTATTTGTGTCCAAACTTTTGAATGGCAGTGTATATTTCTCCTACATCAAAACAGATTAACTTTAGCTCAAGTGAATATGTATGCATATGCCTGTGACACAGTACTGCAGTACTGACTTTACTACAGTAGTGCTGACTACTTTTCATGTAG
The DNA here is from genome assembly GCA_900302695.1 of Helostoma temminkii. Lineage (NCBI taxonomy): Eukaryota > Metazoa > Chordata > Actinopteri > Anabantiformes > Helostomatidae > Helostoma > Helostoma temminkii. The sequence continues at coordinate 61,844 of OMLM01014472.1, forward strand.
TATTTCTTACCGCCTCTAGACGGGAACACATCAGGTCCTCCCATCCTTCCTGTGGAGGAGCCTCTGGAATAAAGAGCCAGTCTGCCCCAGATGCCAGAGCTGAGACTAAGGCCAAATATCTACAGTAGTGGCACAGAGTGATATATATTTTTAAACTCAGCGGCAGCCTTTAAATTATAGCAAAATGGGTTAAAGTGTTACTTACCCACAGTGGCGCCCCATGACTTCCAGAACAAAAGTGCGCTGGTGGCTGTAGGATGGACAAAAGACTTATTGTTTAAACAAACTCATTCTTCTCCTTTAACTATGGAACAATGCAACAAATCTACAGTTTGTAGCAGCAAGCTGAGATACATGGGAACAGATCTGGGCAGGTTTATAAAGGAGCTGAAATACAATAATACTTGACTTGAATGAGTGCAACCCTTTTAAAATGTGTTGGTATAAATGCATTAAAGAAAGCCTGGTGTACATCTGCAGCTATCAATTATTTTCATTATCACTATTTGAATGATGAATATTTTTTTAATAAATTATGTATTTATTTCTTTGAGCCTATTGCTTTCAATGTAATTTGATACTAGTATACAGCAGTATACTGCTATAGATACTGTATATCCGTTTTGTCCATTAAAGAATCAGTCTTCATATTCTAAACCCAGCTACTAGTAATTATTGAACAAGATAATATTACTTTCATCTGTGGTAACTTTAATGAAACACCAGCTGCTTCAGTGCTGTCACTGTTTAACATCACACAGGATCTGACCTCTGTGCAGTAGTCATGATAGCATCAATTATCTCCATGATGCGGTGCAGAGCAGAGTCGGCTCCGATGGTCATGTCTGTGCCACAGAAGTCGTTGTCTATGGAGCCCACAAGACCCACGATGTTCAAGTGATCATGCTGCTTGGCCAGAGTGTCTGTGATCCTTCCTGAAGTGGCACATATGGACACACATCGGTGTAACGTGTGAGATGTGGTACTAGTCTGACTGAGTATATACACCAAAACAAAAAGCATATAATCACAAACAATACCACAGAGAAGTTAGAGAATTATTATGACTTGGTGAACAATATAGTTCTGTTGATTTAAAGTACCACTGCTGACATGAAACATTACCTTCGACAATGAAATGAAGCCTTGAAAGACTATTTTACAATTTACCTTTCCGAACGAGCTCTTCCAGCAGACTGCTCCACTCACTGCGGAAGATGTTTGCTCCGGTGAGGCTGCCGTCTCCACCACACACACACAGGTTGGTGATGCCTTTTTTCACCAGGTTGAAGGCAGCAGCCAGTCTGCCTTCACGAGTTGTGAAAGTTTTGCATCGGGCGCTACCTATCACAGTCCCACCCTACAACAGACATCATAAAACATGTTACGCACTGATTGACCTACGGCAGACTAGACATCGTAATCTGCCAATGAAAAATATACCAAATTACAGAAACAACCTTTTTTTGTAAGGATTCTGATTCTAAATATTTGAGGTGTCAGTGTAAGTGTCAGACCAAAAACTGGAAAACACAACCACATCACACATGGTCACGCATTTGTGAGGCACTTTGCTTCAAAATGCAAACTACGGTTCACATCAGTTAAGCCATATAGCAGTGGATCCCAACATGTGGGAGCATCATGACCCCTACGTCAGGGTAAATTTAAGGGTTTGTGAGGTAATTACTAGAAATAAGAAAAATATAGTTAATTAGATAAACAAAATTAGGTTGTTTTCTGATAATTTTATCTTAAGATTATTGAAATGAACAATATGAAAAGTGACAATTACTGTTTGAAATTCTCAAAATTCATTAACGTGCTCACACATAATAAATAAAAAGGTTGGGAACCAGCACCATACAGAATCCGGACTTATCTACATACAGGAAATTATGATGTAGGTTAATACAACAATAAACAATAAAGTGCTTTAAAAAGAGTATCACAAGCCATTCAACATATTTGCTGCATGAATTAAATACTTTAATGCACGCAGTAGAGTGAAACTACTTTTGTTTTGCATAGTGCAACTTAGCGGCTTCTTCAGCTGATACAGCTTGAAGCACATGCAGCCAGGCCCCTTACCAGGTTATTACCAGTATGAGACAGGCTGAGAGAGGAGGGGAAATGGATGAAATTCCTATTAAAATCATAAAAAAGAGAAAGAAGGAGAGAGAGTTTTAAGTCCTAGATAATAATTCTAAATCATAATACATTTAAGCCACACAAGGTATTTTTTACAAAAGAGATTTTGACACGTGACAATAAGATAAGCTAATTTCAAATGTCTGATTTCCAGGTAGCTGCCACGTCCATTCAAAGGTGTTGATGTTACTAGTAACAACTGTGCTTTTCCTACTCTGACAAGTTAAAACAGTCTTATATAATTATATAACTTAACTGCATTAATATATAGTAAATATATATATGTATGTTATGCTATTCTTAAAGGTACCTTTACCACTGCCATCAACAGAGACTGAAGATCTTTTAACCTACCAGTTGGATGATGTTGGTCACACTGTCCCAATGTGCCAGTTTGATGTTGTCTCCTCCATCCACCAGGCCCTGGTAGCCCTAAAAAGTCATTTCCAAATCACATGTCAAATCCCAATAAATCACAAACTGTGGGCTGACCCCAGTCGTGCAGTAAGAAAGGCCTAGCTCAGTAAATAGGCTGGCATTAATAAAAACACAGCTTGTTTACCTCATGAATCAGATAGACCTTGGCCCCCACATAAATGCCCATTCGAGTGACAGCTCGGACTGCAGCATTCATGCCTGGGACAAGAACATTTGCACAAAATAATTATTCTGCCTCTTAAGTCATTACACACTAGCTGTTGCTCCATGTCTCTGCATTAGAGAAGTCAAACGTTATTATCGGTTATTGGGCAAAGGTACCATCCGCTCTGTGGTCAAAGTAACCGCAGTGCTTTAACAGACTCTGACACACAGAAGCCACACTGTTTGAGGTACCGATGATGTTTATCTTATAGGAAAAAAACGAATGATTTATTTCTTGTTCTGCTGTGCAGCTTCCCACTGTAGATAAATACAGTTTATATAAAGTTTATATCTAACTATATCCTAATTTGTAGATTCCTTTTGCAGACTAATCTGTATCAGAGAAGTGTCAGTCTACGTAAAGTTATTTAAAAAGTACAATATTTGCTTCTGAAGTGTAGAAGTACAAGCACTACCTCAAACTGTGCACAGCGCTTGTGTAAGTGCACTGTCAAGCATTTAACACAGGTACTGTGTGCGGCTCACACATGACCTTTGACCCACTTGCAGATGAAGGTTAAACACGGACACAGTCCAGCTGTGATTTAATCATTTTCACTCTGGCTTCCGTAAACTGAATATTATTACTGCATTTTTGCATCAACAGAAACGTACGTGCATGTCTCTAGGTGTGTTTAGCAGCTCCAGTCTGCATTACGACATTTTTTTAGGTTCTCAGTCACCTTGTGCATCTCCACCGCTGGTGAGCACTGCTATGGCCCGACCAGCTCCAGTCATCTTCAGCTTCTCCAGGTCCATCGCAGACATTTTCACTTCCTCGTCTTAAAACAACGAAACTGTGCGAAAATACAGAGACACGCAAACTTAAAGTGGATCCTGTCGCACACCTCCAAGAGCGCAAGTGTCGCTTCCTCGTTAGCAGAAGGTTAAACATGCAGCAGAGACACAACAGTTAGACTCCGCCCTGCACAAAGGAGCGCTCGCTGACTGCAGTGTGCGTTTGTTTTACCACTTCGCGCCGTCCGGCGACGGTCTCTACCTCCAGTCGTTCGTTTTCTTTAACACAAACGCCGCCCACTTGCCAAACCCCGATGATTGAAATAGAAAAACGGAGCAACGACACGTACAACACGAAATCTAGCGCACAGGTCTTGTGTATATCCATGTCTGCAGGCAAGATTGTGCTAATCATGCCGCAGACAGCCGCACCCACAGGATTTCATTTAGTGGTGAAGAGCAACTTTTACTTATTGAACTTTTAACTCCATCACATTTATCTCACATCTTCAGTTATTGTTTTTAGATTCTGACTAATATGACCTGAAAATAAACCACGAACTATCACAGATTAAGATGCTACAATATTAAAATGATACTTATGTATCAATGCATCAGTTATTATAGTAATTGTACTGCCATGCTGTACTTTCACTGAAGTGTTGTATACATGACTTTTGCTTGTAAGAGTAACACTACACTGTGAGCAGAAGCTCTGAGTCCTTCAGCTATAAAACATGACTAAAAGTGGGTATTGTCAGGTTTATTTTAAGATGAAATTGGGTTATTTTTTATTTACACCAAAGGATTTTTATGTCATATGTTGTATACATACATATATACATACATAAACAGACTGTATACATAGTAAAATGGAACACATTTATGAAGCCTAAAGGGTAGTGTACAGAGTACTATGCTTTTCCACCATTTTGACTGTTGTGACCACACAGGTGTAAATAATCAGGAGGATTTTCATTTTTCTTTAGCATAACTTAATAATTTCAGTTTTAGGTTAGCTAGAGACCTGTTTCATATTGTGTTTATGGTTTATACATTTTTATCTTTGGGTACTGAAGCTACTACGAATACGCCAAACATATGAATTTAATTTGTAGAACTAAACAGTTTATAAATGAATCTATCAATGTAAACAAGTTTCGTGCAGAATCAACAAAACAGCAATAACAGAAAACAGAGATAACAGAGTTTTGGGTACAGTACATCAGCATTTATTCCATGCAGTTGTTTGCTCTGATTTTATTCTCCCAGATACCCATTGCACTGTACACTGGAATACATGAAACCGACAGGATTGGTTGATCGTAATGCCAACGAGAAAGAGGGTTGGAAATGACAAAGAAAAAGATGTCAGATACACGGGATGAGTCAACATCATGTCCACAGTTAGAGATAGCTTCACAGAAATTCAGATGTAAGTAAGTGTTTTGTTTAAAAAATAAGGGGAAGGGATCACTGCAGAAAAAAAATCAGGATCACACATTTACCCTGCTGTCACAGTCCACTGACTGACTTTTGGTTGAAACAACAAGCGATTCCTAACAAACTATTGAATGTTGACATACAAAATGGCTTTAGGAACTTTTGAGATGTTGCTAATTACTGATGTTCAGTCTGCTAAACCAATAGTTTATCCACAATGACGATAAATGGTCCCCTGCAGGGTCAATGATATGACAACGCTTTTGTTCTCGCATAAAAATACTGTCCTCTTCCCACACCAATTCATTGTGCTTCCCATTAAATAATACTTTTCAGGAGAAATAATCGGTCATGATATTTCTAAAGCTGCCCAAAATTGAAAAGAACACCGTATCAGTCATTCATAATAAATTAATTCAATAATCATGTAGGCCAGCTACAAAGAAAAGAATCAAGATTAAATTAAAACGTTACAACAATCATACTTCACAGGATATATGCCAGAAAGACAACGTTATTAACAGCTTGATTGGATTACCCAGTCATCACAATACACTATTATTTCACACAAACGTAAACAGAGTGAAGAAGGTTGAAGGAGGCTCGTGGAAAGGCCGCAGCTAGGCCTTTCCCAAGCTTTCAAGCAAAAAGTAAATTATCCATCAGTACAGTTTTTGTAGCACTTTGTGCTACTCGATTTGTATGACTCACACCTTCCTGCAGTGTTCAATACTGATGTGACAGAGATCAAACAAGTCATGTGGTCAGAGGGACAACAACACATTACATTTACAGGTGTTTATATACAGGAGAAACTAACACTGAGATGAGGTTGTTGAAAACCAAGAGCTGTTTAAATGCTCTGTGGCCTTGACTCTGGCTTTTATTCCTTATGTAGAATCACAACCGTCTGCATACGCTTGAGCTGACATCTTGACATCATTAACATTAAATTCAACCCTGGCTGTCTATTTTTCAACTGTAAAATCAATATGGTGAAATCAAACACTCAAACAAGGATAACGATGAAGCTTCCGCAGGTGCAGCATCCCTTTTCAAAGACAACCAGACAAAAAAAGTCATATTGCTGGTATTGTAGGATTTGAACGATCATGAGCACGCCACATAAAGTAGCATGCAGTCAGGACATTTACACAACACAAAAGCAAAAAAGTCATAACTGTCACCATCTAGTGGCTAACCATATATTGCTCCTGCTCTCATTCAGCAACATAAAACCTGAGCACCAAGCCCCAAAAAGTTCACAGAAACGGGACAATAACATTAAAATATTGTGAAAACCTATGAAAACCACTGCTCTCTTCAAGCCACCAGTCACTGTGTTGTGTCTAGCCAGCTAGACAACCTGGATCCTGAGCAAACTTCTTTCTCACCTGAGGGCCAACCTTAATTATTGCCGTTTAATTCCCTACAGCACAAAAATAATTATCATTTTTGGATTTTACATGTGACACAGTATAAATTACCCTGCTAGAAAATGATACATGGGAGAAGCTGCACCTAGTGATTTCAAGAAATGGGATACTGCACCTGCAACTGAAACTCTGTACAAGTCTACACAACATTAATATCCGCTACTGCAATAAAGGGTTGAACATCAAGGCTATCCATAAGACCTTTTTCAAATATCCGGCATGGTCCATAATATGTGCCACTCAAAGAACATTCCTACATGTGATTATAATTGGTCCAGTCCAGTTTCTCAAAGTCCTCAAACAATCCTGAGATGAGACTTGAAACTGTAATGTCTAATGGAGAAGAAAGGGCTTTACATTCGCACACACACGTATGCACACAGACACACAAGTCTGCACACATTCACACACAGATAACTTCCTCAGTAACTCTGGTCATGACAGCTGATTGACGATGACGTTGGTGTGTCTTAGAGAAAAGGACGAGCACGTTTGGAGAGGAAGATTCTCCTTTTTTTTTCCTTTGCTGTCAGCTGAATCTTCATCTCCGCTTGCTAGCTTGTCATGCAGTGTTCTGGCAGCTTTGGCATTTTGTGAGCTGCACAGGCATGCTTGGACAGTTCAGTGTGGATGTGAGGTGAGGCTGGCGGACCTGACACGTATGGTAGTATTAGGTATGGGTAGAAAGTCTGGGTAGTTTATGCTGGTATCCACACCATTTTCACAAGCTGAGTGTTCCTTCTGGGATAGAAATGGTGAGGAGGCTCTGCACTGTAAACTCATGATAAATCAGGTTGGTAGAACTGTAGATGGGTTGTTTTGGTTCTAAAACGGTAAGATGCTGAGAGCAAAGCCAAATCAGAAGGCTTGTAGTGACACTTCTAGTCTGTGTCAGTCACCTGAGAGACCAACAATCGCATGAAGTGTTTTAACCTTCCACAGCTGCCAGTCTCCAACAGATCAGGTCTTCAGCGCATACTCATTCTAGTCATCATCATCAGCTACATCCAGTCTCAGTCTCTCTCCCAACACACAGTTTCAAAATGTCAAAATGTCAGTTTTTTCCTCTGTTCAGATCAGAGAACATACAGAGATCCTGAATTTTCCTTCAAAAGTCAGAAAAAAATAAATTATGAATGTTACACTATCTACTGTACATTATCATTCAAAAGGGAATCCCTGCCATGGGTTACCTGGATGCTGTGCTAAAGATGGGGGATAATGGAGTTCATGTAGGGAGGGGTAAAAAGGAGGCTCTGGGAGAGATTGCATGGGGCTTTGCTATAGGGTGCGTTGTTTACAATGTTGTCCTCTTATTGCTGTGTTTTCTGCAGGGCAGAGTAGGACATGATGGCCTCCAGGGAAAAACAGAACTGAGCCCTGGGTTTTACCATGAGGAAGGAGCTCCAACTTTGTTTCTAATAGTAGTATCGGAGCACTCTGCCTCTGATGAATCACAGTCCGAGTCCCCGAGCTGTAGCGGATTCTTGGAGAAAAATAAAAAAGAAAGGAAATGGCAGCAAAACATCAGTAGAGATCTAGCATCAGTGATGACGTTAAAAGCTTTTTTTAAATTAATATCTTCACATCCATAGTACTGACCTCGTAGCTGTGTTCATCAGAGCACAGTTTTCCCAGAGAGATCTGGGTCTTGACCCTGCGGACAGCACACTCCTTGTCAGAGAGACCGTCTGATTGGGTGGAGATGTCGATGGGGATGTCTGGCGTGTGTGACAGCAGCTCGTCCAGGTGCTCCTCCTGACTGGCGCTTAGTCTGTCCAGAGGTCCGCTGTGAGAGTGGTCGCTGGTGTTGCCCTCCTCTCCGTCAGACACCGACAGGTTCTCAGAGCTGAAGGTGGAGTAGGACTGGAAGCTGCTCATACAGCGATGAGGTCTGTGAGCACGGAGACAGATAATAATTTGATACCATTTTCATTCAGCAGTTGCCTTTCAGCCTGGTTCATACATCAACAGCATATTTGAGAACAGTCAATATTACAAACAATAACTTTTGTTACGATTTTGTAAATGGTCTGTAATTTTCTCTTGCTGCACAAGATGCAACAGTGTTATAACACAGGGGGCCATGTTTGGAAACTAAATAATCAACTGTGTTTTACCTCTGTCTCCTTGGAAACTCCACTTCACTATCCACCTCCCCCTCCTCCTCCTCAGATGACTCATCACCACCCTGTAAAAGAAGCAATTAACAATCACCTTTCACAATTTCCTTAACAAAAACACACATCACAGATTCACTAGTGTAAGCTTCCATCTGTGGCCTTGCCTTTCTGAGTGGTCTGAGAGTGCGGGGAAGTGCAGTGGGAAGGGTGTGTGTGTGTTGAGACGCCGCCTGAGCCTCTTGCTCGTTCTTCTTCATGGTCTCTCCATCTGAGGCTGCCTCTTTGCTGGGCAGCCCCTCTTTATTTCCTTCTTGGGTGCTGAGCAGTGAGTAGCGGGGTTGCTCTGGGTGGCCACTTGCAGGTAGGATATCCTGACACTGTAGGCAACCAGGAGAGGGATGTGCCTGACAGCAGGGGCACAATAAACCAGCACCAACCATTGGGACAGGCCTGGAGCTTGAGGATGAAGTCCGCTGTCGTGTGTCTGCATCTACAGCAGTGGAAATGAGGTCAGGACTGGAGCCGGAAACACGACGTTGCAGGTGGTCTGTCTGAGGGCTACGAAGGGCAGCGGCAGGGCCGAAGTAGCGCAGGTTGTTGGCACAGTTTACAACTGCCTCCTCACGACCCTTCAAAGGGAGGTAGGGACCCTCAGTTGGTGGATAGTGGTGGTGATGGTGAAAGGGCTGTTCCTGGAGAGACTGTGTGTCCTCTGGCGCCCCAGCAATCGGCTTCAGCAACCCAGGAAACTCACTGTGGCTTCCTTTACTGTTGGCGCGTCGATGACGAGGCTTGCTTCGGTAGCGGGCTTTGCCAGGAGGTGTGGACAGCTTTGGGCTGGCAGATAGTGGTGAGGGGGAGGGGAGAGGGTCAGCGCTGGGTATGCCTTCGGAGCGAAGCAAGTCTGGCCTGTAAGAAATGTATTCAGCAATATTACTATAACGTGAATTCTTATTTTATTCCATGTTCTAATGAAACTTGTTAGTAGTTGGATGTGTAGCTCAGACCTTTTGGCAGGGGGCACACCAGGTTTGTGGGAAATGCTTCCTTTCTTCTTGATGAGCTTCTCTACAGCGTTGGCCCTGACGATGGGTCGGACCAGATGCCGCTTGTAGGTCCCAGGATATTTCTTCTCCACTGCCTGTTCTCTCCTACAGGAATGGCAAAATTTGAGTTCTATGATTGTAGAAGTGAATAACTTACAGGAGTGAATAACATTAAACAATGTTAAAAGTGAATATTAATGCTAATGACTTTAGCATTTAGAATTTTTTACAATACAATAACCACACTTTTTGAGGGAACACACACAATAACTCAGAAGAGGAAAGAAATCTGATAAACTGTCAAAGAATTGGCAACAAATCAAACGATTCAAGAAAATCACTGATCCTTCTGAGTCAAACAGTATTATGACTGTCAAAACAAAAGCCTAAATAGCTTAGGTTGAAATGTGAAACAATGTCTGACTGTTCTTCAGAGGACAAAGTGCTTTAGTTTTATCCTTCTGAATAGCTGAATATACCCTCTCTTTTGCTTGATCTTTTATTTTAAATATTTGTTAGTGGAAATGCTTTTGAGAAATAGTAAACAACAGTAAAGTAGAAAGGCTAGATAATAAGGAGAGTAGCAACATAGTGGTGCAGCAAACTGGTGACTACTGTGATAAACAGTTTATTTACATACTTCATTAATTCCTTCTCCCGGACCTCTAACTGCAGCATAATGGCACTGAGCTCCATGTAGAGGTTGTTGGCCCGTTCCAGTTTCCTTTCATAATGCTCCCGGATATCCAGAGCATGCCTGAGAGAGAGCAGAAAATGCAGATACATTTTTATTTTCAACAACTATATAAACACAAAACACAAAGTAATTGTGTGGATTATTTATCTTCCGTCTGTAACAACATTTCAGATGCATTTTATTAGAATGTCACATCTAAACAAAATGAGCAGAGAATCCTCGCTCTAAACATGTTTAATATCACCCTGGTTAAGCTGGAATTGTCTCTGCCTCCTGTTCTTATTTCATACACACCTGAGTTCATCCCTCCTGCGTCGGATCAGCTCCTCGTCCAGCCTGTGGATACAGGTGCCTTCACTTTTGATCTTCTCAAAATGCTTCTTCACTTCTTCCCTCCATTCTGCCTGTAATTTGGATGGACACACTGCTATCAACAATATGTCTCCAAATTGTGAAAATACTTTTATCCCGAGTAAATAAATATCTAGGACTTGCATAGAATAATTGTTCTAAGTGAAAAGCAAATGAAGATTCACAAAAGAACTGTATAAAATATAATAATAATAATATAATCCTGTGACTCATAAAAAAATGGAGGTAATTTGTCTTTTTCAGCTGTGCAGACCTGAGACTTGAAGTAGGTCTCCTGAGGAGTTCCAAGAACATCAGCAGAAGCAATGTCAAGGTGCAGAAGAATCTGACGAAACGAGGGCCGATTTCTAGGCTTCCCTTGCCTTAAGATTGACAAAAAAAACAAGGTGAGAAGATGTGATTAAATCATAATGTGTGCTTAGCTTATGCTATTTAGTGTGGTGATTAGAATTTAACCTCGGTATATACTGTATGGTTTAATATATGATCCATAGTCACCATGTCTGTTTCATGAGGATTTTAAAGCCATCTGGGCAGGTGGAGGGAACAGGAAGATGAAGACTGTTGCTGCCAACACCCCAAATGATGGCTGAGGAGTCAACATCTTTGTATGGAATCTCTCCAGTCAGCAGTTCCCATAACACAACTCCAAATGACCTGCAACACACAAAGATAGACAGCTCAGACTACAAAACATTCAAAGATGACTGAAATTTTCTTCATTTTTCTTCAATGACAAATAATGGACTGAAGTTTCTCAAAATTAATTAAGTTAAGACATCTATCTAAAATACTGTAACAACATTTAAACAGCCTGTGTTTAAAATTTACTATAATTATTGAAGTAATGTATTATTATAAATTTGTATTTGCATTTTGGAACTCACCAGATGTCTACTTTCTCAGACACAGGTTCATTTCTTATCACTTCTGGGGCCATCCAGGCCACGGTTCCCGCAAATGACATCTTTGTACTTTTGTCACTGAGTTCTTTTGACGTTCCAAAGTCCGAGATTTTCACATTGTCACTGTGGGTGACCAAAACACTACAACACACACAAATAGAAAACAGTTATCAGCAGTCAGTCAGTCAGCAATAACAAATACACATTTTTAGCAATCCCATAAAAAAAAAAACTAGAAAAACTAGAAAAACTAGAACAACAACAAAAAATGTCCTAAGTATTAGAAGTATTGTTTTTACAGAAATCCATTTTCACCTTTCCATGTCCACATTTCCATTTCCAAACAGACAGTTCAGATCAGATGATGTGGGTTAAACATTGCAGTTTGTTTTTTGCATTATTAAAATCAGTCTTTAAGGCTAAAAGACCTTACTGTTAGAGAAGAACATTTCTGCACCTGAATCACTTCATTAGCAGAATGAGACTGACCTTTCCAGCACATTCAGCCTGCTATCATTCCGCTGACTAATACTGTGTTTGGCACTGCTGCAGTATGATGATATTGATTAGAGAAACAGAGCTATAGTGAGCAGAGACAAGATGAGCAGGATGAGCAGGATGAGACAGGATGCTGTGATTTACTTTTACAGCAAAGAGGCTGGCTTTTATTAATTCTGAGAATCATATTGAGCTGCTGTCAGGTTATTTGAAACTGAAAAGCTGAATTGTTGGTGTTGCTACTGGCTTAAACAGGCTGCAGAGCTGTTTTCTTGAGCCTTACAAATCAGATTTAAGAACGTGACTACAGCCTGTGGGTGTCGTGCGAAAGTACAGGACTGTAAAAAACAGGAAATGTTCTTTCCCATAGATCATAAGCAGATATTAACTCCACTGGGCTTTAGCAGTAAACTAAAGGAAAATTGTCATAGCTGCTGTGTACATAGTGGTGAGATTTAAATGACTTAAATGAGCACATGAGGACAAATCTCTTTTCTCTTGTTTTCTAACAATACCAAGAAATCAGGAAACTCACTTGGGAGACTTAAGATCTCTGTGGATGATTTTGTGCAGGTGTAGGTAGTTCATGCCACTGGCAATGCCTGAGGCCCAGTCCACCAGCAGCCTGGGGGTCACTTTCCTCCCTGCCCTTAACACCTCATACAGCTGGCCTTGGGCACAGTACTCCATGATGATGCAGTAGCATGGTGCCTGAGTGCACACACCCCTGTGGTGAATAAACACAGTGGACAACACCAGTGTTAATCATACACTCTAGCACATGATAAAAGTTTCAACAGCTGGAAACAACAGGACAACACCAGTTACCGACAGTCAAATGTTTGTACACTTACTTGAAGCTGATGATGTTGGGATGCTTGAGTTTTCTCAGGTGTTTGATGTCTGTTTCCTTCTGCTCACGCACCTTCTTGATGGCCACATCCTCAGAGCGGAACTTGCCCAAGAAAACAGCTCCCTGTGCACCGCTGCCCAGCCACTGGAGCTCAGAAATCTCCTCAAACGGAACCTCCCACATATCTGGAAACAGTTCAAATACAGGTCAGTTTTGCCATTATCACAACAACATAGTGTTACTTTCTAAAGTGTATGATTGTCTCATTTTTATCTTAAGTGTTGCTTCTGTCTCTTCTCTTTGTGCTATAACATTTTTCATAATTTTACATGATTTTGAGTCTAGAGCAAAAGCTATGCCGCTAAAATCTCGCTAGATCTGAACATTAGCTGCCCAACCATGACCCAGCTCAGTTCTGTCTGACCTTGACTCAGATCCTGTAGCCTGTGTGCAGTCTGTTCAGGCAGCCCCACAGCAAGGTGAGTCTACCTTTACCATGACCTCAATAGAAACTGACAGCTGTACACCTTCACCACAAGAGCAATAGTGAAGCTAGAGGTGACTATTAAATTACGGTCTCCGACTTCATTAGGAGAAACAGGCGGAAATCTGAGGTTTGTTTCTCAGAAGTCTTAAAGAAACAAGGACATTTAAATTAAACAGAGCGTTTAAACCCAGGAGCTAACCTTGCTGTTGTAGCTTGTATTCTGTTGAGTATGTCTTCCCTATAATGTTCCAGACTGGCCGCAGACAGCCAAAGAGCCCCTCTAGGAAGCCACCAGACCCAGGCCCTGCTCTCTGGAAGTGCAGCTTGATGTCATCTGGGTGATGTGGGTGGTTTTCTCTCCCCTCTCCACTGTGGTCCATGGGACAATCCCCATCTCCTGTTTGTTCCTCCATCCCACTGCCACACCCGCCATGCTCACATGATGCTGGGGATCCAGCTTCTTCGTGGTCGTGCTCCTGCAGCTGGAGCACGCTGTTGTCAAAGTGCCCACCCTCACTTCGTGTCGAGTCCACACTCAAAGCTGTGTTTGGGGGGCTTATACACCCCAGGACAGAGTCCTCCTCCTGGCAGGGCAGCTGCAGTGTCTGCAGGGGAACAGGCAGGTGTGTCGGCGGGGCCAGGTCTGTGATAATTTGAGGAGGTAAGTTAGATGGAGGGGCCTGAGGAGGCTGAGGTTGGGAGTTTGGAGAATTTGATTTCTTCATGGCGTCTCCAACCACAGTGAGTTTGAGCTCCTCCTTCAGCTTGCCCACCAGCAGACTGGGGCAGGAAGTCCATGAGAGCACCTCAGGGGAGCTACCCATAGTGTCATGCATGTGCATGCGCTCCCCAGCGATGTTGAGTGGGACGTGTCCTAACACACTTGTTTGTCTGAATGCTGAGAATCACCTGCAAAGTAGAGAAATGAGAAAGAGACATGTGTGAGTGTGTGAGAACAAAGGTCACAAAATACACCTCTGTCTCCACATTTACAAAATATAGCCATGATTTCTGCAAAGAGATGTGCATTGCTCTCATTTCTTCTTATTGATCTGGGATTTGAGATTACATTGAAAATTATAAATTAAAGTACAGAATGCTAACACCACAGGGCTGAGGAGGGCAAAAACCTGTACGTTTCAAATACACACACACACACAAGGCTATATCATGATCTCTGTGGAGCAGTATAGTGGGGATTAAAGGGTCTTGCTGTGTATTAGGACTGCTGAAAGCAAAACATCTGGCACACAGAAACTATTCTCACTGTTTAACCACTGCTAACATGGACCCATAACCAGCCACACAGCAAACATTCACTCTTACATCAGTACTATCAGTACCTCAATCACCAAGACAGAATCCAAGTTAATGGTCAAGAAGGAGAAACATCCTTCTAAATACAAAGGTCATGGAGTAACACTGTACCTTGGAGCAGGTGGTATGGGTAAAACCTCTGTCACAGAAAATCTAATACAGTGATATATTGAGATATTGATGTATATTGTGTTATACAGTGTATTTGCAGGACAGTATTCTTTATAGATTTAATAACCAGCCAGGGTGTCTGTATTTGGGTAATCCAGGAAATTAAGAACCTCAAAAAGATACAATATCGAAACATTCCTTTATGATCATAAATCAGACTTTTTCACTAAATTACATTTTCCAAAATGACAGAATGCACTCAAACATACCAATTGACAGCCTTGGTAGGTCAAAATGACACAATAAATTTATTAAAACAATATCATGCAAACCTAGTTGTTACCACTGTCTGAGCTGAATTCTCAAACACAGCAAAAGAGCTCAGCACAAATATAACCGCAAAACTGTAGAGAATCTAATACCCTAAAGAACAAAGAAGGGCTGTAATGAAATAAGTTTCACTTATTAGTTCTTTTTGAACTATCAACCACATCTCACAGTCTGCAAGTGTGGTCATGTGAAGACAAGCGTATTAATTACTGTCTGCTGATGGGGACCATGCAATGTGGTTGACTGAGCAAAGATTATCTTGTCATGCAGACCAATTCTAAGATCAAACATGAACTACCATGTTTAACAATAATAGAGTGATGTGTTTTATTAGTGATTGTCAGGTTATAGGAAGCTGAAAATATGTACAAGTTGAATAACAACACAAAGAGTAACATTAAAGGAATGTTAATCTCCAATATATTTTCTACAAATGCAAAAACGAACCATGGATTAATCTACTGATGGTTCACAAATATCCAGTGATTTTCTAAAACTGCTAGGCACTGCACAGCTTACTAAACATTATTCATACAAGAGTAAGTTGTGTATTTGTTGAATTATTTTCAGCTGTGGATTAGCGCACATGTGGTGCTTGAGTGAGTAAATAACACAGTCGGATGGTGTGTGTTGGGATGAGTCACAATAAATTACACTGGCTGTGTTTGTCATATTAAAGACACATGTTGCTCTCCATTTCTTCTGCTTCTATTCTTTGCTTGGGTTAGCATAGCAGTGAGCAATGATGTCTACCACAGTCTTTTTCAACACTACCACAAGTCAGAAAATACTGTAACCCTACACATGGGGGCTTTAATTTGTTACAAGCATAGCACACACTGTTTTCAGACAAACAGATGGCCATTTATCCACAGTCTGACTATGCTCCTTTACCAATCTTGGCCAAAAAAAGCAGCACAAAGCAGAGAATCAATTGCTGTTTAAATGACACTTGTGCTTTTTTCCCTCTATAAACCCATGAGGACATGACCTCAGCAATCCAATCAAGTTTGAAAGAGCAGTAAAAAGTGCTGGACACAGAGAGAGGGAAATAATTAGAGGCTGAGGTACAGTGTGTACAGTCAGGAACAGGGGATCAAAGTCCAGGAGGGAAGGGACATAGCTGCAGAGTGGTGAGCTGGCTATGTGTTACGTGGAAGTCCAATCGAAACACTTTGTTTATGTTGCCCTCTGCGGCAAGTGCTGGCATGAAAGCACAGCTCTTCCACTTGGCACAGGTCAAAGTACAACCAAGCTCTGATCCCTCTGATGAAGATAACTTTGCTGCTGCAACACTGCAAAGCTATGACACCCAGTCTGGATTTCAGATTTCCAACATATTTTTAATCATTTGTTATTTGGCATTTTCTGGATAATCAAATCTAAAGTGAAGAGCAGAAAATATGTTGTAAGAGAGAGGCAGATGACAGGTATCCTGATAGGACTCAAACTAGAGATTTCAGTTACATATGTCCACTCGGATGCTGCTTCCATGTTTGTGCAAATGTGTGTACTGTATCTGTGTGGATCTATTGGGGGTAACCTGAGCGCTGTGAGAGTGTAGTGGCTGCCAGAAGCTCATCTATAATGCAGGTCTGTCTCTAAGCAGGTTGCTGAGAGTGCAGGGGAAGGAGAGAATGCTCTCTCAGGTATCCAATAAATCCGTCCCTTCCACAGCTGAGACAATCGAGCTGTGTGAGTAGAGGCCCGCACTGTAATTCCACCCCATGGACGATTCTCAGAGCTGTGCTTCTGACGTGGGCCACAGTGGGTGGATGTGGTTGGCTGGACAGAAACATGCACAAGACTGTATCCACAGTACCTTCCAAATCTCAACTAAAACGCTGCAATTATCTTGCCTGAGTAATGAACACAGACTGCAAACCTGACAAAAAAAATCTGATGCCTTTCAAACTTTAATAATTTTCACCCACTTCAACATATCTGCCCAGTTTCATTCCTCTTTCCCAGTAGGTGGAGGCTTAACTGTGTCTATATATGACACCAAGAATAGTAAACGGACTTCTTACACTCTCCCATTAATCTGTAATGGAAGATCACTATGGGCATAGAATCCCATGAATACTGTCTGTGACTAATCAAGAAGGGCCCAAGGTTTCATTTACATAGTCATTTATTTACAGGACTTTCCGAAAGTGACCGTGACTGGGCTAAAGGATGTGCTGACTGCCCCTCTGATGTTAAAGATCATTGTGTTGCATGTTTATTTAAAGCAGAGGACCTTCAGAGGATACAATGCAGATATTTAGCAGAATGGATGAATTGAAGGAAGAGGGAGAGAGTGAACTAGCAAGAGAGAGAAATTATCAGGGGCTGATCCTTTAATCCTTCTACAGGGCTCTAGAGACAAGCTTGTACAAACACAGACTCTATTCAGCCCTCCCCCTCCATATATCCTCTACGCACTTCCTTTCATTTCTTGCCTCTCTAAGGGAGTCCTAATGTCAGAGGCCAATACCAGAATGCATTATGTTAAGTACCATTTTTCACACGTAATGGTGTAGAGCAGTGGTGGCAGAGTCAGTTCTCACTGGTATTGTTACGATACCAGTCTGTATGTGTGCATGGCAGCTGGGCAGCTGGAGATGCAGGAGGATCAGGTTCAGGGAACACACACACACGCCTGGGGCGTGTCTAGCAGGATCCAATAATCCCACTACTCCCAGCAATCCACTGGGGAGGGCAGGTTTTTTATGCTACTCAGCAAACGCCAATATGGTAGTTCAGACTGTGTTTCAACAACACACTGCACTTTCACAAAACCAGCTGGACCAGTCAACAGACAGACTTTAACACTTACAGACATGCACAGTGCATTCGTGCTCAGACTCATGGCGGCAGCAGAATCAAGAATCATCTGTGTCTCCATCATTCTGCTCCTCATTAAGGGAAGCCCTGATGGGCCACATAGGGGGAACCTCCCTTTAGGTGACAGCTGTGCCACCAACAAAGAACCAATTTAGTCCCTATCCCACCTCATCATTCTCACGTTACTATGTCAACACAGCATCCATCCTGACCTTCTGGTACTAGTCACACTCACTCATCCAAACACTCAGGTTTGGAAAGACCCAGAGGCCCAAAGCCTGTCAGACAGGGAAAGCAAAATAGGTTGTGGTTGTGGTAGTTGTCTTCGCTATCTTTAACATGAGGAGAGAGTAAAGTAGTATTTGCAATAGCTGTTATCAGAGTATTTTGATTATTGTATATTGATTCTACTGAATATTATACAGTTTGAACAGCAAAGTGCAAAGCTTTTATCCATTTACCTTAAAAGCAGATGGCTTCATCTCCTGCTGAGCTACTGGATCCTCAACACCTGCCCAGTTTGAATTTCATATTCTCATATATCTAAGGCATACAAGACACATGGCAGCAGCTTCATGCTCAAGAGCTCATTGCTGGCAGGAAGATAAATACCTGTTTCAGACAGTTTCCACTCCTCCTGAGCTCCGTGCTTAAAACAAATGAAAGGGCTGCACTTCTCCACTGAAAGAAATTTTAGAATATAAAATCAAAAGAGACCGGACAAACACAAAGTCTCGTATCATTAGTAGCTCAGGAGTCCCTATGGGCTGAACTGCACATGTGACCGTCTGTTATTCTGGGTCACAGTTGAACAGTTGCACTCTGGTATCTGTACTTGTTTCGCTTGTCAATGTAGACTATGTACTTTCACAACAGGTGTTCACTGTGTGAGTAAACATTGCTCTGAAACAGAAACCTGGAAATATACTGCTCATAGATTTCTTTCTTGCCACTGCACAAAAGTTACATTTATTTAGAAATATGAACATCAGATACTGAGACCTCAGAAATATGAGTCAGAGCCACCTAGTCCTGATTTGATTGTCAAGGCAATGTCTAAATCAGCTTTCCCTCACTACCATGGCCATGGGTCCTGCCAGAGGGGATTGGACAGCCTGGTGTAGGTGGGTGAAAATAATAATCTGCTGGTGGAGGCAAAGTGGCAGAAGGGAAAATAAACAAATTCTGGCATAGCATTCAGGCATCTGGTGTCACGTTGCTGATATTTTGTTATAATCCTTCTGTCTTCATATTCTAGTTCCCTCTGGTGACTCACCTGGGCTGACTTAAATACCTGGTGTTGGCTGGAGGGAAAAGCAGGCCATAGAACATTAAACTCTGCACAACCATTGACCTGCTGGGCAAGTAGAAACAAGGTCAAAGCTGCAGCTGAAGCCGCAGGGAAAGTGCCAGGTGGGATCATGTGGAATATACAAGGTTTGTTGTTGTGAAGATTCACAGGGGGAGGAGGCAGTCAGGTGCATGAATGAAACTGTCACAGAGACCTGACTGATAGGAGGATGAAACATCAGCTTCTTCCATTTCTTGCGAAGTCCAAAGTCACAGTCTGACTGTGTGTTTCCCAGTCTTCAGTGAGCGAGTAAACCACATTCAAACCAGCAGACCAACACATTCTTCAAAGATGCAGTTAAATTCAAAACATTAGCACTCCAACTCACACTCTTGTGCCTCAAATAGCTTCAGCCGGTAACAGCCAGAATAGAAGAAAATAACTAAATGAAGAACAGAGTATGCGCCATCGACGCACCACACACTCTCCCTCCAGCTTCATTCTTGCAGCCTGAGTGAATCTCAGCAGCCAGCACTGCAACCAAGACACACAGCCTCCTAAAATCTGCAACAATCCCAAATAGTCTCTCTTGAAAAGCTCACAAAGCTTTAATATCTGCCTCTTCACTTAAGCTGACTCTTTGTTCCCAGGGTTGTTTAATGAGAAAGCTTGACTGGGCTCTATTTATGAGTACTAACCAGATCCATCCAGATAGATGATGAATGCAAACAGACACAGAGGGATGATGGGGCCAAGGAGACAGCAGAGAGAAATAATAGCTCAGAGAAAAGCAGAGGGAGAAAAAGAGATTAGGGAGACAGAAAAAGGGCACGGAGCGCTGTGAATGAGGGAGATATGGAGGCAAGTTTGTTACAGAATAAAAAATGAGAGGAGAAAGGAAAAGGAGAAACAGTTATTCTGCGGCTGCTTACGGCATGATACTGTACCAACCACGCTTCAATGGGAAAGACTCCCAGAGCGACAACAAAGGACACAAGAGGAGCCGGCTCCATGTGAACTGGGCCTGTCTGCCCTGCACGACCAGGAGACAGCAGCACACACACACTGCACACAGAGCAGCTGCTGCCACAACAATCCCCCTTGTACTCCTTTAACAGGGACGGCCTGCCTGGCCCGCCAACAACAGGGGATTCGGAGACACACAGATACACAAAAAGTAGCACAACAGAAAAACACACATATTGCAGGTGACTGGCTGTGACTGACACAACTTTAATGGCTGCAACATGATAAAGCACAGAACTGGAGAACAAAAAAAATGAAGCATGTGAATCTAACAAGTAAATGTAGGTGTTGCACTTTTTTTTTTATGAGCCCGGAGACAGACTGCCACTGCAAAAATCCAGAGAATCAATACACATTAGTGCTTCTGTTGGCCACAGTGTTCATCTTAACCCTGCTTAACCTTAAAATAATGCCAAACATGTACCTCATGAACATCTAAATATTAAAACGGCAGGTGAGAAAACCTAATTGGCAAAGTCCCCTTGGAAATGAATATGCAGCTATTATTTTAAACACTGTGGAAAAAGGATGGATGGACATAGCTCTCGCCTTCTCCACCCCACCTCCTCCTCTCCTCTAAAGCCCGGCTACAGGCTACTCATCCTGTGCAGTTACATAAACATGCTTAGTAGCAGAGGACAGAGGTGGGCACAGAGTTTTACTGCTGCAGAGTAAATCAAGAGATGTATGAGGATGTAAAATGATGGGAGAAAAATTAAAAATGAGGCAAATGGAAGGAGTATAAGAGTAAATTTGGCAGTTATTGTAACCGAGATTAAATGAGAGACTGCAAAAGCAAACTGGATGTGAATTTTGTATGTGCACACAGTGAACTGTGCACCAGACACGTGTGCCCCAGAAAGTCTGTCCAGCAGGGTTTTGATAGCTCAGAGGTTGTGCCTGTTTCATTCCGTTGCCAAATGAAGTGGAATCTGGGTTCCTCTGGTCAATACCTTCACCTACATCTCAATCTGTCCTTCAGAGGGCACAGAGAAGTGCTGCATCAAAAAGCAACAGCAGCATAACGGCTGAGCCTAAAATAGATCCTGCACACACCGACGCACGACTGCTCAACACGCTCCTGCAGCACTGTTAGTGAATAAATGCTGACAGTTGGTCCACACACAAACAACACACGCATAAACAGACAGACATGATAATGTGTCCTTACAGACATGTACAATGGAGGACAAACTGCAAAAACACCAGAGACAAATCATACGCACAACAGGACAAGTACATTCACATCACACTGCTTCCACTCTGATGTATGGCAAAGACACAGCATTAGCTGATTACTCACAGCAGACAGAGCTCACATTCATTGTCCTCTCAGCTCTGAGGCAGATATGGAAAAAAACTAATGCTGGAGGAAAAAAGCCAAACCAACATTCAGGAGGCAAGAAAACACTGCAAGAAACCCGGGGACAGAGGGAGACAGAGGCTGGAGAGTGACGGACATTCCTCTAACTCCCGCAGCATCTGTGCTGTGAGTGGGTGGGCGACAGCATCACTGGGTCGCTGCAAACCTGCTCACGTCACACTTTTCATGAATGGAGCTGTCTGACGCAAAGACAACGCAGCTCAAAGAGCAGAGGATAGGAGGGGTGGATGCAGGAAGGGTGGAGTGTTCTGCAAAGACTTAGAGAGGAGGAGCAAAGAGAGATGAAGAGGAGAAGAGAAGGGGGGTGCAGGGGGTTGTATTTCAAAGCAGCACCAGCTGGGAACAGCAGGTTAGGCTGCGGTGGTGTCTCTGTAAGTAGGACAGACTGTTTCTGCACAGGAGAAAATCCCTCTGTAACAAATCAGTAATCAGTTCTCTCATATTCTAGCATGAGCTACTGATTTGTGACAAAACATGCCATGTCATCATTAACCCAGCGATAGTCTCTGCTTTCTTTATAATATATAATGTATTAAAGCATATTACAAAATAGCTTAACATAGCTTATATGTTAAGCTATTTTAAGCTATTACATTCTGAGGCACTATAAAATGTGTCTCTATAGAGCCATGCAAGATGAGAAATAAAAGAATGTAATCATATGTTGTGACACCTTTATCAATGGCTAAAACATCATTTAATATAGTATAGCAATATATAATAGAACCTACAAGATGTTATAAAGCTGCTGAAATCTCCACTTCACTGAGATATTGCTGACAACCAATAATAATAATTATAAGTTAATAACTTACAACTGGTGTATAAATGATTTATTACCTATATGAAATTAAGTCATTAGTTGAATAGTATAAATCATTGTACCTTCCTGAAAAGTGGTCCCACAGTGAATAACAATATATCACATCACATATACATATATATATATAATTT
>OMLM01014473.1:0-14737 GCA_900302695.1 Helostoma temminkii
AGATCATGTTGCCCTAATTTGTGGCTCTAAATGTTACATCTCACTTACCAAGCAGATACATTCCAATCCAGTCTCCAGCATCTACTTCCTCCTTGATGTCCCATGTGATCACTAGGTCTTCAGACTGTCCTATGGTGTAGTGAGAGGCGCTGATGGTAAGGGTGGAGCGGGCATCTGGAGAGACCAGGTCTGTGTCACTGGTCGACCGTGACAGCCCCAACATGAAGGCCTCCTGGTTGAGACCATTGACAGCGTAGGTTTCTGGGCCATAGCTATGACGAACTGCATCCTTACAGCGCTGGCGGGTCTGGCTACTACGGGTTGGAGAGGCCATGGCCGCCAGGCCCAGGAAGCGATTCTGGTACAAATTCTGCAACAAAATGCACAGCAAGAAAAATTTTGCTAAATAAAGAGGTAATAGTTTAGTTAAAGGATAGGCTCTCAAGTTTTAAAGTCAGCCCAAAACAGCCAGGTGCCCATATAAACACTGAAACACCTTCCTAAAGCACCTTCAACAGCAGGAAGGTGTGCAGTACTAACCAGCATTTCCCAGTTCACAGTTGGTATGGGGAACCTTTAAAGCCAGTCTCTGCTATTATTGGATGTCATGTCATGTATCTCAGCAGCTAAGCTAGTAAGGCCTCCTATGAACCTAAGGGCCTTAGATGAAGACAGATGTATGCTCATGTATTCTACTGTATATGCTAGTGATGACCATCCAACCTTTTATCACAGTAATGAATATGATAACTGAATGAACTGGCACAATGTAGAGAGCATCCAGTGGCTCAACGGTAGTAGCAGCAAACAGGATAACGCTGTAAAAAGGAGAAACAAAATGTGTTTAGTATGCCAACAAAAGCATTTTTAATGCTGTGCTAATTCCATCTCCATTCACAGACTGGGAACATCAGAGATTTCTGCTCTTGTGAAAAACACACATTTTGTCTTTTGGGAGTATAAAACAAGCAAGGAGGTGCAGAAGACCAGGTTTACAGTGTGGGTAATGGCAAAGAAGTCATAAGCATAAAAAAGTGCATTAAGTGCACGAAGTGAACCACGTTTAAGTGGAAACATCAACGCTCTTGTAAAAATATAGTGTTTTTTTGGAATGTATGATCTCTGTGATAAACAGAGTAAGAGATATTTCAAGCAGACTACTGTTTTTTGTCTGGGGGCATGAGAAAGTAAACACTGAGCAAGTATGGTCAAGGATAAAACTACAAGATCATCTCTAAGGAGTTTGATCTGATCAAAGTTGCTAATATTATTTAGGACATTTAAGATCCCTAGCAGCATTTTAAGATCAAAACTGGCTCCAGTTTCAAAAAGAAAGAACAAAGGAAGACTTCAAAATATATACGCACTAACTGACCTCTAAGATCCAGCTGCATCATAAGCAGCAACATAAAATATAAATGGACTTGGTAAAATGCACATTGATATGCCACAATGTTTCTGGAAAAGTTTTGAACAAATTGTAGCCTTTTGGTGAATCACAGCAGCTCTGTGTCAGTTATATAAAGATGCTGTTTTGCCATATATGATTTTAAACCCAGTATAGAAAGCACTAAAAGACTTTGAGCAGTCACACTGGTGCACACTTAGAAACACAAAATGAACATACAATGCACACAAACTGATTAAACAGGTAGAAGCATTGGTGAAGACATATTGATGGTAATGTTTGTATGGATAGAAGTGTATTGTAAGTATAATCCTACTTAATCCTATCATTTTAATAAGTTTTAATTATATTACACCAAATACTTTTTCAATAACAGACTGCCTCTCTAGATAGTAGGTTTGATTGTTACTAGTGGAGTATGCTGTTTTCATGGGAGATTATAACTGATCACAACCTCTTCCTCACACAATGATGAGCAACAGTAAAACTTTTTCCACATACCAAAGAAGTGTATGTGCTCTGCAGTGAGTGAGATACTGGTGTCTGCTGGTGGTGTCTTTTGTTGTTTCAAACCCAAGAAATGGTTTGTTTGTTGTGTCCAATTTAAGCTGCTATTATAGCTGCAGTGCAAGAATGAGAAAATGAAGGGTTAGAGACCAGTTCTGGACTAAAATATTCACTAAGGTGCTACTATAACAAGGTTCTGGAATGAGGTTAGCGCCTGTGTCCTACTTCTTTTTGGATTTGGGGGTAATTTACATTTTAAAGTCTAATCTGTCTTCATAAAGAGTGTTTGTCGAGCACACTGATTAGGTCTTATTCTCAAAGCATTCAGGGTGTAAAACACAGAGCTTCAGACTCATATCACACAGCCACCAGGACAATATTTCAGACCTTTCTGAGGACTTTCTGGTTTACATCAATTCAACTCGCTGTTAATTAGCTGTCTAAGTCAAAATGAAAAATTCTTTTACAAACAGCTGTCATTTCAATTTCAGAAAGACAACGTTGAAGTGGGCGATCTGTCACCATTATTTATGTAAAATGCATATGTGCTGTGTTAGAGTAGAACGCCTGTTAACCCAAAAGAAACGCAGACGAACGCACTCTGGTACTGGACTGTAGTTGACATTTCAGACAATGGTGAGTGTTGGATCACAGTGGCTGTCTTTGGCTTTTATTATTAAAACTCACTTTATTATGTAATAAATAATACCAGTCCACAGTTTGATTGGCTCCATTACAAAGAGGAGAAGTTGCTCTTCTGCTGTATTCACATGTTATCAACTACTCCACTTAGATCTGAGTAGCTGAAACCAGAAGTACAGTTGTTGGCTTGTAATTTTGTGATTCTTCAGCATGTCAGAGTGAATTTAATTGCACAATAGTAAATGCTATTCTGATTGAGGAACTCCAGCAGATGATCCATGATCTCCCTAAACAAATAGTACACTACTATATGTGTAGTGTTGCAGTGGTATCTCAGTTTCACAGTATACTACTGTGTGAAAATTGACACATTTATTATTTATTATTCATCACTATTTAAAAAAATGCAAGCAAACAGAAAAAATCTCCTGTGCATGGGATGCGAGACAGATGTGATCTCCTTCCCCAGAAAGAACATGGGGTTGTTTTCAAGGACCTGTGTCCTGTTTGCAAAAAGCACTGCTCCTTTTAGATTAAAGAATGTGACCCATTTATAATTTTAAATGTGTTTAGACATCAATCATAATGTGGTACATGCTCGTCTGGCTCCTACCTACAGTAACTGTGACCCTCTGAACCTTTCCTAACCTGTTTAATGTGCAGCGTGACCCATCAACAGTCCACTGCCTATTCACTATGGATGCTATGATCACTGCAAGATGCAGCTTCATTACCAGCAAATCCAAATACAACTAACTTTTCCATCCTGGGATCTCAAATAAGATCTAAAAATGTTCCAGTTGGAAAGGAGCTTCGGGGCATGACTCATTCAGTCTTGATGGATCAGTCTAAATGCTGGTAATCTGGCAGCACAATGCAAATTTAAAAAGTTTGCTTCTGTCACCATGTGATATGAATATTATTAAAATTGTGGATTCAAACTAAGGTTAAATCAGTGTTCTTTAACTGCTGTAGCGTATACATCATTATATTGTCCAAATCACAGGATAGTTGAAATCCCTCAGATGAAGAGTGTGGTGGTGGGAAGCAGGCAAATGAGAATGTTATGGGTGATGTGATTGTGGTGGTGATAGGGACAGGGGGTGGGGGCACTGACCTTGATACTACAGAGCTGCATCAGCATAATGACCAGTCAACCCAAAGTAGACCAAAACCTAGGGGAAGCGGGAGGAGAAGGGTGCCATGTTACAAACCACAGAACAAAAAAGCAGAGAGTAGAGCGAATGTTGCAGGTGACAGTCAAGTATGGCATCTGTGGGCAGAAAGATCATCATACTTTTATAATTATCTTTGTTTGCTGAGATAACAATATGAATAATAATAAGAAGAACCGAGTACAGATGAACAGACAACAGGAAAAAAACAAATACACACAGTGACCTTCACACAGAAACATGGAAAGCTATACATCACCGATCAGACATCAGCATCTAATGACTTTAACACAGTAACAAAACAGCATCTCATTAATATTCGTGAGCATTTATGGCAGTGGCACGTGAAAAACAACAGTTCAATCACTATTTCAATTTCACGTTGTTGTACAAGTTAATATAATTAACTGACAGGAATAACTTCAGAAATATGTCAAAGAAATAAGCTGCATACTGACACACTTTTTTCAAGTTCTTTTCTGTTAATGACTCTCATCAGAACCAGTTAGCTTAACTGTCAGTTATACATTTACAGGTCAGTGGGCAAAGAAGAGGAATCAGTGGTTTGGTACACAGTGTAGTAGAGTAAGAGCCGAAATATAGCATCCTTCTTTATTTTTGTGGAACCAGGAATAATTTTGAATTGTGACCTTGCCAAAGATTCCCAGCCCTAATTTATGGATGGTCAGATGGTTGGCATTGCTGCAGTGGAGAGGCAAGCATACTAAGGGAGAAAATCTTAGCAGGAAGAAGTATGCTTTTCTTTAAAATGTGATTTAGTCTGATGTGACTTTCTAAAATACTCACTTTGTGCCAAAACATGCATCCATCCCACCCCTGGTTGTTTCTGGATTTACAAAGACCCACATTAAAAAACCGTCAGACATGAAAACACATAATTCTACAAATTAGAGACTAAGGGACTACAATAATTTTGGAGTTATAGCTTTAAACCATAACAGAATTAAGAAGGTAGACTGTTCTTAAAGTTTAAACAACTAATATTTTACACAAGTTGAGCCGAACAGTTTTGTCTAGACTTTTGTCTAGACTTTCTAGTTGTTATATTATGACTTTGTTTTTTGCTACAGCCCACAACCCTGCTACATTAAATCTTCATGGTGGGAGAATCAGCTCCAGTCATTGTGCAGAGTTGTGCTGCCGTAGAGAGAGGGATGGTGCATCATGGGGAGATTATTTCAGCGAAAGCCAGAGGCGCTTGTGTAGAGTGAGCTGGTGGAATTACATGACATCATGGAGCACACACTACAACATTACTTGGACTTTGTACTAGGGTGCTCGTAGGATAAAGTTCAGGTAATCTCTGACATTTGTGTTCTCACATTCAGCTAACTCGGGTTATGTTACGTTCATAGTTCCATGTCTGAAAGCAGCTTAGGTTGCTATGCTGCTATTACGTACAAAGGAACCATCAGCTAACAGCTAATCATAGCTTTGCACAGGAGGCTGTTATTGGAGGTATACTTTGTAAGTAACACAGTAGCAGAAACAGAACATGAAGGGCAAGAAGAGAAGTTGTGGCTACAGTCTTGAGTTTGCTTTGGTTTAAAGACTGTGAGAGAAAGATGTGGTTACAGATTCAGAGCTTAATGGTCTGTTTACCTGCCTAGCCTGCATCGTTTCTGTATTACTCCACTCCTACCACTCTCGTAGCGTCTGTTTGGCAGTTTTTAGTCTGTTGCCGCTTTTAGAGAAAATGCTCTCTAAAATATTTAGTAGCCAAAGAGCCAGCTTTTTTACTCAGGAGTTAATAGAGGCCAAAACCTGGTCAAAATGACAGTAAATATTGGACTAAACTTCTTCAGATGGACACGTACATAACTTCAAATGAATGATAACATCGCTGGATTTGTAAATAAACTGTTTCCTAATTAATTTACTACACTGTACATCAATTTAAAAAGTGATTCATCATTTCAGTTCTGTGCACCATCACAGTACCCCATAGGCTGATCTCACCTTCACCACATTCTTTAGAGTTGTGGGATTTACCACACTCCTGAACTGTGTGACATACATTTGAATCATATTTCATATTTGATGTTTCTGAAACCTCTAAGTCATCAGTATAAAAAAAGGTTCGCCAAACTATTTTAAATGTTCCAATTGCAGCAACTGCATTTAACAATATTTGTTTTTGTTTATTTGTGGTCATGAAAAAAATGCCACAAATGCCTGATGTTTCATATATGATACAATAAAACTTAGACATGAAAAAGGTTTTAAATAAAATGTACATTTTGTCAAAGTGTCTAATGACTGTTCCAATTAAAAAAATAAATGTTTGGCTATTAATTAATTGGTCAGCTGTACAGGGTTAAGATTAAATACAATTTCATTTCTGGTATTTCCTGACATTGAGCTGACCCGTAAACATGTAAACAGGAAGCACATGAGAACATGCTAATGTCTCCCATCCCCTTTGAGGAGTATTCTCCACAGCATTAAAGATTGATGAGGACCTATATTCTCCTCAGATGAGACATCAGCATCAACAACAGGATGGATGCAAATAAAGCCCAGGCAAGATACAGGCCTGTGTTTACTTTGTTGACTTGTCTACACAGGATCTTCTCACAGGCTGTTCCATGGTACCTGTGCTGGAATACAGCAGTGATATGGTATGTTGCCATACATACAATACAAAACCTATTCAAATATACCTGCTAGCATTTTATCTTTCCTTAACGCATCCAACATACAGGGAGAAGATTCTGCCTCTGTGCTTCACAGTGTATGCTGGACATCTCAGCACAAGGCAGTGTGCTGTAAATCAATAGAAATTCTATATACGGAACCATATGATGAAAGCAACCAGCAGCTTCTCCAAGAATGTATTTATGCTCTTCCTGTAACACGACTCCAGAGTTTCTGGATTATGAGCACCGCTGCTGCACCACCAACCTTAACCACCACAACTAGCACTTTCTTCACAGCTGACTGAGGCTAGTGTGAAACCAAGGGAGGTCTACCACATGCCCCCAAACAAATACACACATGCAAAGAAATAGCTAGTTGTTCACAAGTGCATACAACTAGCAGCTAGTCAATTCACTTGGGTAAAAAGTTGCACACAGGCGAGTGTTACAATACAATTTCCTGTATGCTATCTCTAATTTCTGTTCAAATATATTACAATTCTCAGATAAATCCCAAACACTGGCTCAAAAAAAACTTTTTAAATGAATGAGGGTGAATTTCTCTTTTGGATTGTAGTGCATGGCTGTTTAGCAGTTATGTAATGGAAGTGAAACAATACACTTGTTCTTATAGGTTTTCTAGCTGAGTGCTTAAGTGTGTTCCCTTAACAAACAGGAAGAGAGGCAGTGTATGTGAGAGGAAAGAAAAGAGAGAGTATAGATACTTCCACATCCCTTCAAGTGTCTAAGTGCAGAGTAAATAATAACAGGCTAAATACAAATAAACCCAGCCAAGAAGCCTGTTTGGCATTTTGCTTGAAAACTGTAAAAGAAATCACAACATAGTTGTATGTGAATCAATCTGGTTCATAGACTGGTATACTCCTCATTAACACTTATGACAAACACTGTGGTTCTCTTTGACTTCACAAGGAGAGGAAAACAGCAAAAGCAGAGTATGGCTGCTGCCTTCTTTGATTTGCTTGTTGGAGCTTTGATGTTCACATACACTGCAGTTAAGTACCTGGAGGGCTTTGAAATGTAGAAAAATCTTTCTGCAACAAAAAGCTGTGAAAAAAGTCGACCACTTTTCTTGTAAGGGCTTCTCATGTTCTCACTTGTAACTTTTACTCTGGAGCAGCTAGTGGCAGAGGTTTGCACTACCAGCATACTACAAAGTAAGCTGTGGTGTGATTCTCTGATATGCTCAGCGTACTAATCCTACTTAAGGCAACAGTGCATCAGTAAAAACCTAACCAGCTAATATATGGTAACTGATTAGTCCTAGCTGTTTTTTTGTTGCTGTTGTAAACTGAACAAATATGGGCTTTGGACTGTTGCTCTGTTTAAAAAAAAAAGGCAAAAACAGACATTTAAAAATGTCACCTTGAGCTTTGGAAAACTGATTTCATGTCATGGGCTAAATGTATAACCTGCAGGTGTATCAAACATTTTTAAAAATGTAAACCTTGCACTGGCAAATAATCATTTCAAAGTGTATGATTCAGAGAAAAATAGACTGTTGTCAATAATCTGTCTGATAAGCTAGTGAGGCAAAGGCTTCACAGCAGTGCATCTTCTGTATAAGAGGATGACTCACTCAAAGAAAAAAGTCAATGTCAAATTGTGGCTCTATTTAACTAGCATTAAAGCACTGTTGCAGAATGTGTGTTAACATGGGCTACTAGAAAATGACTGGATATTGGTGGTGGTTTGGTCACCAGTTCTTACATCTTGACAATTGACAACCACCATCATTGATGATATGCAGTCCAAAGTTACATGTTTAAAAAGTGATGTGTTGCTACTGTGTTGCAAATACATATTCTATGGTATTAGATTTAGTTTTTATATTAGCATCTGTACATAGTCTAATAACCTTTTTATTACAACACCAAAACACAGGAAAACAAAAGGACTATATGATGCTCCAGTATTTAGTTTAAGAGGATTCTGAGGATGGGGATCCCAAGACAAAGAGATAAGGGGAAGCCTGTCCTGATATTAGCACTAGTAAATCCCAAATCTAGGGCGATGCTGTGGGGCGCTGACATCCACAGTGCCAGTGCATCACGCCAAACACCATTTAAGAAATTAATTAAATGTTGCGTGGCTAACTAAATATGGAAAATATACATGCAGGGCAACTTAATATATTCCCAGATACGTATCCGCTCTTGGATTCGGCACACATTCAGTAGCCTACAATAACTCAGTTACCTTTTTTATTTTATATAAACCCAACTTTTAGGGATGACGTGGATTGACAGCGGCAGCAGAAAATTAGCCCACAACTGAAACGGGTCTGGCAGAAAGGTGAATGACATACAAAAATGTCTCTTAAGTGCTGCTTGGGGGGAAATGGTTCATATAAAAGAGAGAACAAAAACGACAGCTGTAGGTTATGTCTCCGAGTAATTTCGAGTAATCACTCGGTGTTTTAAACGGAATTGAATGTACTGAGAGACGATGACACATAGCGTTATGCGGGCTACAGAGCGCTGGGCCGCTGCTGGAGACTGATATGATGGGCTACATCACCTAACGTTACACAGCAACAATGGAGACGACCTACCTGGGATAAAAAAATCTGGCGGTGGATCATTCTCCAAAAGATACGGTTGAGAAGTCGAAGAGGTGAACGCCCGCTAATTTCCACCTAATTCCATTTCGACGGTAAAGGGCACGAGGACACAAACAAACAACGTAGCAAGTAAAGGAACCGATGAGGCACGCGAGAGAGAAGCTCTAATCACATCCTTTCCTCTTTCACTGGAAGTGATGAAGCTAGACAAAACACAGCATACAAGTTCCGGCTATCAAGAGAATCTGCCGATAAAACCCAAGAGGGTTTATTCTGGTTTTCGAGCAATATTTTAATAGAAAGAACATTCACTATTGCTAGCAATAAATATGTCTTTAGGAATAATTTTAGTAGATTTAAAATGCTGACATCTTTGGCGAATTAAGCCAGTGAAACCGAAAAAAGTGCTTTTATTTTGAAGGTCTCACACCCTGTCGTGGTTGAGATAGTTCTGCCTGACTTGACAGAGATGGGTACCAATGCTGTACAGCCAATCAGAGAAGGCGCTTCTGTCCTCGCGTGCGCTGCCTCCTCGTCTTTGCCCCCCCTCCCAACTCCCACCAACGCATAAACAAGTGGGCTACACGCGCGCACGCGGTGGCACGCGCGTAGTCACTCCCTCTTCTCGTGCGTCCTTTTCAATCAGAGAGCTGCATCCGACGTGAGGAGGCAGAGAGCAGAGCAGAGGAGCTTTCTCCTGGAAAACACCCTTCACCTCAGCTTCAGCTGTAAAAATAGCTCATTGAAAATACCGTTCAGCTCAGCACTCAGGTGACACTACACTGCTAATGGCTTATAGGAGAATTCATCTCAGCTTTCATGTAACAGCCTAACATTATTATCCTCGCACTGGCTTCTCTCTTTACTCAGATGCGCAAGGCTTAGCTTGGGTTTGAAAAATATCCCATCTGCGCAGTCATGTAGGTGTTTGTGTTGCCCGTGTCCTTTAACAGCCACCATCTTTAAAGGTCTCCGTTGCTAATTTTGTATTTACTTTATTTAAGTCAGCTAGACAGTAGAAATACCATGGCATTTTAAATAATAATAATATTAATAAAAAAGATTACATCATATTTCACTGAAAAGACAGTGGCCTTGTGTTCTGATTGTAGCTGTAAGCTTCCAACAATAATATCTATCTACACAGATACAAACGACCAGTAAATTATTGTTATATTATATTAAAAGATATTTTCCAAAATCTCTACCATTCAGTGATTTAAAGAAAAAAAAACCCGCTAAACAGTATATAATCCAATATATAATCTCTTGTACACTACTAAAACAATGATTTGTTGCATACACTCGTTAATAGTTTGTTAATGAGGAACAATGCATAATAATTTGTTATTATAAAATGACAGATGCACAGTTGTATCTTGAACAATGTGATAAAGTCGCCACTCCAAAAGTGAATTTACTGTCTTAAGAAGCCATTCAGTAGTAGATTTACTATGACGTTTAAGGTCCTGCTGCTCCAGTTTCTACTGAGCCTCAGCTTCACAGCCACTCTGACATTATCCTGTAGGATACCTTGATACATGTGGAAATTCATATTTCTCTCCACAGTGGAACTTCAGGTCCAGAGGCAGCAAATCATGATGCCCCCTCCACTATACTTCAGCTCTGGGATAATACTCTCATGTTTGTTTTAGTTTAGGAGAAACACAATCTGCCCAGACTTCAACCCAACAGAGATGCTGTGGAATAACCTGCTCAGCTGAAACAGTTGAAGAATGGTCCAAACGTTCTGTAGATATTGTGTGTATTTTATCAGCTTGTGTAACTATTGTTGATTTGAATGTGTAATGAGGATTAAATACAATTTAAAACCATTTTTACAAATGGCTAGTAAGGTCAAACTAGCTGTCTTTGACTTTCTTGCAGAACGCATGAAGATGTTGTACCACTACATTGCTTTTGCTGGCTTTTGTTTATTTTATATGACATTTTCACATGGAGTTTTATAACCCGATGACATTGTGTACAGTACAACAGAAAGGTCATCAGGTCATCACAAAATCATAAATATGTCTCAATAGACTTCAACTGAGGAGAGACCTACATCTACCATTATCTATAATTTATTTACTGTTATCCTTTATTACATTTCCAAACCTATTTTTATACTTTATTTGTCTTGGTTTCTCATCTGGTCTTTGTGAATATATGCAGACTTGTTTCCTGAAGTTTGCTTGACCACGGTGTACAGCAACTATTCAGAAAAGTTTTTTACTTGCTTGGATTGGAAATCAATCAATAAAACATGATATGATATGATAGTTTAACATAATGATTTAACTTGGGAAAGTGAGTGGATACCTGTCCCAACTGGACCAAAGGAACCAAGGTTCAGGGGTTCAGGCAGGACGTTTGGATAGGGTAGGGGAGACTGATTTCAACTTGAAGGGATTAGTCAGAGTCAAGCTTCAGTGATGCACTAGAGCATGAATAAAAAAACAAGGCACAAACTCAACTGCTTCAGGCTCGGGTCAGGTGTGTCACCACATCCTCAGGCTCAATGCAGCCTGGACCATACTCACTGGTTTGTCTTGTGGGGTAGATGATTTGACACAAAGTTCTTTGCCAGGGTAAGAAAAAGATCAAATAAAATAAATCGTTACAATTATATTGATGTTTTTTGCCTTTAAAAAACGTCTTTCCTTTCAGAATAGTTGACTACATTATAGTTTTACGTCCTCGGACTACAAACAAATCACCAGACACAAAGCATGGTTTTATTTCAGTATTCCAAGGAGAGTGGGCTGTTCCTCTGGTGGCATCTGCTGGACAGAAGCCATCACTGCTTCTGTATGACATCACTGAGCATCTGCCACTGGAAGAAAATCATAACATGATTATGGTTTGAGACTGTGAGGTGTAAATATAACTGGGTTGTTTCTACAGTCACAGTATTTCAGATGAACTCTGTTATTGTGCATCGGCGTGCCAGTTTTTATTCTGCCTATGCTTTTGTGTGGGAGGAGAAGGGAGATCGAGGTGTAGGAGATAGTGGGAGAAAGAGTAATTGCCACAGTGAATGTAAATGAGAAACCAACATTTCCATTTTCCTGGGCTGACTGCGCCTTCACTCCCCCTGATATCTCCCTGTCTCCCTGTCGTTCCACCCCCTCACATTATCTGCTCCCTTTCATTTCTCTCCCCCTCCACTCACTCTCTTCCCATTGCTGGCTCCTTCAGGCTTACAGTACCGCCGCCTCCTCCTTGCCCTCCTACTTCCAGTCCTCGGTTTCATTCTCCCAGTCCCTCAATCAGCTCCTCTCCTTTAAGATTCATTTACTGAAGTACAAGTAGAAACAACTGCTTATTCATCTGTCCACCAACTGAGAAGCAACAGGAAAGAGGAGGAGGTGAAGTTAGAAGGATTACTTTTTGTGTTCAGTAACCACACAATAAACACCTACTGCTGTGTCACACTGCTAATCTTCACACTCCTCTTAAACATCTCTTAACAAATCAGTGCAGATTTGAGGGATCAAAGTTGTTGACTCTGATATACAATGATACACTGTATATTATTGATACATTGTTTATTTACTAGTTGAGTCAGGAGTTCAAAATTAAAGAAAATGATAATTTTGCGCAGGGTGGCACGGTGGTGCGGTGGTTAGCACTGTCGCCTCATATGAAGAAGGTCCTGTGTTTGATCCCTGGATCTGCTACGGCCTTTCTGTGTGGAGTTTGGTGGGTTCTTGTCGGCACTCAGCTTCCTCCCACAGTCCAAAGACATGCAGTCAGGTTAACTGGCGACTCTAAATTGCCTGTAGGTGTGTCTGTATGTGACCCTGCAGTAGGGCTCCAGCATGCCTGTGACCCCTGCAGGGAAATAAGCGGTTCAGAAGATGGATGGATGGATGGATAATTTGCACTTTTATTACAGGAAAAATGTATTTGAATGATCAATTACCTAAAAAAGTTTCATTCTTCTAGTCATAGACATAGGCAAGGAGCTCCATCTTTCTATGGAGGCAAAGACTAAGCCAGCCAGTGAAGCATAATTGCCCTTTACTACGTTTATAATGCAGGGTACTTTTATTCCCAGATAATAACTGTAAACTATCAACCATCTTAAATTGTGATACATTATCAGTTTGACTTTTTTATACTTTATAAATCCTTTATGATCATTATTAACTACCATTGGAAATATTTTCTATAGTCTACTGGCCAAGATTTTGCAGAGGACCTTCAGGTTTATCTGTAGGGAGGTAGGTGGAACACCATTTTCAAATGACTACATTTATTGTAAACTTCTGTGGAGACTTGAGGAGTGTTGACATTTTTCTATTTATTTAAATACATGTAAATCAAATATACAGTTGTTGTTCAGAGTTACAGCCAATACATAGCTGTGATAGATAAACATGCATGAGGCATTTCACCTCTGGATCTTAATGTGACTTGTGAGTTTGGTTCGTCCATCGTGTTGAGATTACAGTAACACTGACTAGCTAAATAGCTGAAGTAAACCATCACCACAAATCAAAGAATAGAGAACACCTGCAATTGTCAGGAATCAAACCTGGGTCATTGCAGGTAGATAGATAGATTTGTCAGGGAAAGGGGATGACGAGAGTGACAAAAATGCACACTTGCTTACCCGAGACTGTCCAGCACAGTTTCTTGCCCGATGATGTCACAATGCTTTACCGAGAATGTTGAGCCAGTGTGAAGCTTTTGTTTATCTTGCTTTGGCTGAGGCATTTCTGGGAAAGCCCTCAGGTGCAACTTCCACATCCCTGGCAGTTTCGCACCACTACCCCTGAACACGCAAACTGAAGATGTTTATCGTCAAATATATGTAAATAAAATACTCAGTTGTTGTTTAGAGCTACAACAACTATGTAACTCTCACCTTGGCATCTGACAATAGAGGGGAGCTGCTTCACAGTCGTGAACATTGCAGTCAATGGTCATACCAGCATAGCACTGAACTATATCCCTAAAAACACTATGTGGAACGCGACATGCCACTTTTAGTGCATCATGTGTCGGACACTGCTTTTTTAGATTGTACTGAAATTTCCTTCAGATGCTGTACCTACTGCAGAGAAGCCCTCACCAAAAATGGCTTGTTGTGCTACCCTCTTTCATATACATATACTTGTTTGTCTGAACTCAAAATAACAATAATTATGGCAATTTAAAAACCAGCGAACATGCCAGTGATTGGACACAGAGCCTCATACATGCACTCTACCACTGAGCTACATCCCCAAGAATGGTGCCTAGACACCCCTGCATATGGGAACATGACAAGCGACTTTAAGTGCATTACCTTTGAATATACATGGATAGTGTATTTGGTTGTTCTTTAGGTTTGAAGCTATTGGTAATTTAGGCTAAATGTGACCTCAGCTAGAAGTTTAAATAAGGCAAATGTTGCTGATCTGGCAGGAGATGTGGATTTAAAGTGTGTCCATTTTATTTCAGCCATGGGTGGCACTGCACTGCTCCAGGATTTTGTTCAGACAGATTTTTTTAAGAAATCCTGGTATTCTGGAGAGAAAGAAGGACCAGAATGAGAATTGTGTATGTTCTTAGTAGGGGTCACAGGCAGGTCTAACGCAGGGCCACATATAGACAAAGACAACCATTCACACTCTCACACTTATGTAGTTTAGTGATTCAAACAGGACCACCCCCAGCTGCCACACTGTGGCAGGGCCAGCCCGGCATACAGAACAACTGTACCATTCTGGAGGGATGTGAGCAGAGGTGCCTAGAATACAATGACATA